>BHFT01021831.1:0-11982 GCA_004320025.1 Laticauda laticaudata
CCCCCCCCCCCGCACAAGCAGGAGACCCTACACCATTTCTAACAGATAACAGATTAACAAAGCTGGAAGGGAGCTTGTAGGTCATCCAGTCAACCCCCCCACCAAAGCAGAAGACCCTAGCTCCACCATTTCTGACAGAGGGCAGCCCAGTCTCTTCTTGAAAGTCTGCAGGGATGAAGCTCCCACCTCTTCTGAATAACAACAGAATAACAGAGTAGGAAGGGACCTTGGAGGTCATCTAGTCCAACCCCCCCACCGCCAACCAAGCAGGAGACCCTACACCATTTCTGACAGAGGGCAGCCCGGTTTCTTCTTAAAAGCTTCCAGGGATGAAGCTCCCACCACTTCTCAACTTAAAGTTGGCTCAGACCACATGGAAAAACCGCACACCTTTGTGCAACCTCAGCAGGTTAGTGAATCCGATCCCCAGCATATGCATGTTGTGCGACTGAAGCCAGAACAGCTTCAGAGCTGGTGGGGGAAATTCCCTAAGAGGTGGGTGGGAAGGCTGGTTGCATTAAGCACAGATTGGCTGTACAGGAGGTCCTCAGCTTATGACCATAATGGAGCCCGACATTTATGCTGTCAAGGGAGACATTTGTGAGTGAACTTTGCCCCATTTTACGACCTTTCTTGCCTTGGTTGTTAAGTGAATCAACACAGTTGTGAAGTCAGTATCCCGGTTGTTAAGTGAACCTGGCTTCCTACATTAGCTTTGCTTGTCAGAAGGTCCCAAAAGGGGATCACGTAATCCCGGGACATGCAGGAAAGAAAAAAAGAAAAACAAGGGAAGGAAGAAGGAAAGGATGGAGGTAGGAAAGAAGGAAAAACAAGGGAAGGAAAGGAAGGAAGGAAGGAAAGGGAAAGGGAAAGGGAAAGGAGGAAGGGAGGGAGGGAGGGAGGAAGGAAGGAAGGAAAGGAAAAAAAGGGGAGGGACAACGTGGATATGACTAAAGTTGCCTTGATGCTGGCTGCTCAGTCTCACTTGCACACTCCATCAAATTGCACATCCGCAAACCTCAGGCTAGCCATTCAACACATGCACACACACACCCTGCCCTTTCAAGATATGCATAGAACCAAAGCCTGAGTGTGTGTGGTGTGTTGTGTGTGTGTTATGTGTTCAACAAGAAGAATGGCAAGTAGTCTTGATTTCTGCATATGTCAAACATCTCCCTGGTTTGGTGACATTTGCATTCCTGTTAACCACTTGCAAATTCAAGGTTGTAGTTTCCCAGTGTTGTCCCCCCCCACCCCCCCCCCCCCGTTTCCCTTCCTTCCAAAATATGGCTCCTGGGAATGTGGGAATCGAAGCCCACTCAATATTAAAAGTTCCACATTTGCGGAAACATCTGCTTAAAGCTATTGATGTAAAAACCCAGGCTCTCCACTTGGGCACTTTCAAGACTTGTGGACTTCAACTCCCAGAATTCCTCAGCCAGCAATGCTGGCTGGGGAATTCTGAGAGTTGAAGTCCACAAAGAAGTGCCCAAAGTTGGAGAGCTGGGCTTCAGATTACAAATCATTGTTCGGAGGTTGCCCAAGTGCTCTTGGCAATAACTTCACTTCATTTTGCTTGGCCACAATCTGAACATGGGCTGTCCAGCCTTGGCTTGCAACAGGAGATAGTCCTCGACCTGCGACCATAATGGGGACCAGGATTTCTATTGCTAAGCAAAACAATTGCAAAGTGAATTGTGTCGCATCCCCATTGATTTTGCTGGTGGGACTTTTTGCCAAAGGAAGACAAGACTGAACAAATATTTTATGTAGGGGAGGATTAAAAAGGAATGAAGGTGGTTAGGATTAGAATTAAGATGACAATTACTCCATGGAGGGAAGTCAAAATTCCCTTCCCTTCCTCCTTCCCCCTCCTTCCTTTGTTTTCTTTCCTTCTTCTCTTCCCCTTCCCCCTCCCTCTTTCCTTCCTTCCCTCCCTCCCTCCTGCTTCCCACTTCTCTTCCCTTCTCTTTCTTCCTTCCTTTTCTTTTCTTTCCTTCATCTCTTCCCCTCCCTTCTCCCTCCCTCCTCCCTTCCTCCCTCTCTCCTCCCACCTTCCCTCTTCTCTTCCCTTCTCCTTCCTTCCTTTTCTTTCCTTTATCTCTTCCCCTCCCTTCTTCCTCCCTCTCTCCCCCTTCCCTCTCTCCCTTCCTCCTCCCTCCCTCTTCCCTTCCCTTCCCTTTCCTTTCCTTCCCTTCCCTTCTTCTTTTTTTCTTTCCTTTCTTTCCCAGTTTTCTTTTCCCTAAGTTATACTTTCATCCCATTGCCAAATCCCAATCACCACTGCAAAACAGGGTGCTCCAAGGACCAGTGTGTGTGTGTGTGTTTCAACATTCTGTTTTTCAATTGCGCACACCCCCATCTTGACTTCTCCCACCGGGCACTGCAGGCCACTCTCAGCTCAGAGCCTTTTAAAACAGATGGTTAGGAGGGCAGGGCCACTGTCCTTGTCCAAGCCAGGTGGTTGGCCATTCTGATGATCCCTCTCCCCCCCAGCCAAGCCCTGCTGGCCTGCCCCTTTTCCCAGGCTGGCAGGATGACTCAGGGGGTGCCAAGGCCCACAGGCACCCAGCAGGAAGGTTGAGTCAGCAGCTCCGATGCAGGAAACCTGCCGAGTCACTGCAGAGTGGCTGGTGCCAGAGAGGGGAGGAGAGGGAGGGGAGAGGCCACACAACCCAACAGGTAGAGACTCCGCAGAGAACCCACACAACCTCGGCTGTCACGGCAGCCTTATCCGCAGTTATCTCTCCAAACCTGTTTTTCGGGATTTTCATCCCCCCACAGGCTGAGTCACCCTGTCCACTGGGCTCAGCCCCGGCTCCGTGGGCCATGCAAACACAATGGCAACCCCTTTACCTTTGGGGGGAGGCTGAGGGTCCCCCCATTTGCTAGAGTGGGAAAGATGTGGAGTCCCCCATTCCCCTTGCAGAGAGCAAAATATCCCTCCCAATGGGGAACCTTCACGGAAAGAGAGAGAGTTGGCTTTTCCCAACCAAGCCAACGAAACCAAACCCCATTCCTCCTCTTCCCGGTCCCTTTCACGTAGAGACAAGCAACCAACCCAGGAGGCAGGAAAAAAAAAATGGGGCATTTTCACCCAAATGTGCCTTTTTCACAAAGAGACAAGAGAAGTTGAAAACCAAGCCTCTTTCTCTGGTCCAATTTTAGGCTTTGGTAGGGCTTCCACCCCAATGGGGATTTACATGATTTTGGTTTTTTTGTTTTTTCAAGAAAGTAATTCTCGTTCGCCATCTGAAAAGATCTTCATGAAGAGATTAAGAAATCCCCGCATTGTGTTTTGCTCTTCTTTCAAAGGAAGTTTGACGCTGCCAGCTTGGCAACCCAGCCTTACCCTCGCTCCACCTAACGGATAGCTGCCAACTTTATGATTATGATTATTTTATTTTCCCCCCTTGCTTGCAAAGCCAAACCAGCTCCATTTTCCCTGACAATTCATTTACGGGACAATTAATTCACAGGTTGGAGGATTAAGCGATCGCTGCTTCCAGTTCCTGTCTCCAAGCCCATGGTGCCCGAGGAAGTTACTTCCTGATCCCAGCTGGGAAAATGAACATGCATGTTGGCTTGTTCCTTCAGACATTTTCAGAGATTCCTTCCCCTCCATCCTGCATGTCAACATCCCTAAAAAAAATATGAATTCTATCCCCAACCTTTGCAACAAATTGAATACATTGATAAAACTGAAAAAACACACTACAGGTAGTCCTCAGCTTACGACTGCAATCGAGCCTAAAAATTTTGTTGCCAAGGAAAAATTTGTTAGGTTAATTTTGTCCCATTTTATGACCTTTTGTTCTACCGCTGTTAAGTGAATCGCTGCCCAGAGAGCGACCTGGTTGTTCAGCAAATTTGGCTCCCCCATGGACTATGTTTGTCAGAAGGTCACAAAAAGTGAACACCGCAACTGTCATAAGTATGAGTCAGTTGCTACGCATCTAATTTTTGGTTTTTTTTTTTTGCTCACGTGAGTTATGGGCACACCGCAACGGCCGTAAGAGTGAAAAGCAGTTGTAAGTATAAACTTTTAATGGTCACTAAGCATTGTAAATTGAGGACGACCTTTAGAGAAGAAGATCGCCAGTGATGCAATGAACAAGCCACTCTCGAAAGATCTGCTTGGAACCCAGTCTCCGAATCAGGTGCCTGCTTACATGCTTGCACTATCGGTGCAAAAAAAAAATCAAGGGAGCAAAAGGAATGGGGTGGGAGGTGGACCTGGCCCCACCCGAAAGGAGCTCTCCAAAGTAAAGACAAAGATTTGCAAAACTGTCAATCACCTGTTGGGTCAATGTCAAATTTGATTTTGGCTGGAAAGTGTTAAGATGCTTTCTCCATCCAGAAAGCAGAGCCCAGGGTGACAACTCTCGGCACGGGAGAAAACGAAGGGAAGGAGAAGAAGATAAACCGATGACTTACCAGAGATTGGCAGGACCAACAGGCAGAGGTTCCACAACATGGTGTGCCAAGGAGTGCGGGGGTTGTTGGTGATAGTGCCAGGGGCCACAAAATGTGCCTTGCACACTTGCCCTCAGTCCCCCCAAAAGCCTTGACAAGCTCTAACAATCCGTCCTTGGCTTCTCACCGGCAAACCCGAGCAAAGGAATTAGCCACGCTCTCCACTTGTGTGTGCACACACACACACACATACACCCGCTCACACCCGCAGGAGAGAAGCACCGAGTCCCATAGTGTAGTCACCGACTGCCTGGAGGAAAGCCGGGGTCCATAGGCGTCTTTGGTGGGCATCCAGGGTGGGGTGGTTGGATGGGGAGCGGGCAGTGGGTCTCTCTTCTTCCAGATCTGGCATGAAAGTTGTGGTGAACTCCGCTGAGGCGCTTGTGCTTGTGTTTTGAAACTCGACAACCTGTTCCTCACACATTGGACTGGAGGGAGGGGGAAGCCAGCCAGGGAAGAAATATTATTAACCTGTTTAGCAAGTTTGAACAGGTGTTTTTCAAAGGGGGGGTGTGAGGTTTCGTTTATAAAGGGAAAAGCCTTCACAAATGTGTGTGTGTGTGTGTGTGTGTGTGTGCCAGAGTGCCAGAGTGCTTGGCAGCCATGTCAAGTCATCACAATTCCTTGAGGTGGCTGGGGGCCAAAATGGAGGACTTGAGGAGGGCTCTGAGGACCCCAGGGCCTAAAGATGGGACACCTGAAGCCTGAAGGGTCGATGTGGGTTGTAGGGAACCACAACAAGAGGGGTTTTCCTCCCATAGGGCCTGCTTGTGATGACCCAGGGTGGGATACAAAATAAACACAGTCACAAAAATAGGTGAAGCCCCTTTTATTCCTTCAGTTTGCTTCAAGGCTCCAAATATCCTTGACTGGAAACAAAAAACTCCCACACAAGCAGTTACTGAAAGGAGGAAAACGTCCTTTCAACTAAAAATGCTTATAAATTACAAAGAGTAAAAACAACCAAACCACACTGAAGCAATTAAGGGAACCAAGCAAGATAAAGGCTTGGAGACCAACACAGATATCGGAACACACACTGGGAAGGACGCCAAACAGGAACGACAGACTAGAGATATTTCCATGCTTTGTTTCCAGCAGTGGCTCATATGCATGTCAGTCTTTTTAAACAGTCCTCACAGCTGCAAGCCATGAAGGGGATCAGGGCCCTTTCCTCCCACATAGACCACGCCATTCATGCCTCTCCCTTATCCTCTCCTCCCTGTGTGCCCTAGGATAGAGAGGGCATGTGCCTGGGTCTTTCTCTGACTGGCCAGCCAGGCTGTGCCCTTCCCCAGCCTCCTCCACAACCTCCGGAGCCACACTTCCATTCCCTGTCGGCTGTTCCTCCTCTCCCTCAGAGTCAGTCTCCACCAGGGGCATCACATTGCTCTTGTTTCAGACATCTTTTCCTGTGCTCTCTTTACAACTGTTTCGTTTAGTGACTGTTTGAAGTTAGGACAACCCTGGAAAAGTCGACTTGCAACCTTGATCCTCGTAACTAACAGGAGCATCAAGATGGACAAAATCCAGGGGCTTGGCAACTGATGTGTAACTCACGACAGTTGTAGCATCCCGGGGTTACCGACTGTGACCTTCCCATCCAGTTTCCGGCAAGCCAAGCCTGTGGGAGAAGTCGAATTCACTTAACAGTGGAGACTTTCACTTAACAGCTTGTGGCAATTTTCTTAACCACCAGGGTGAAAAAAATATTGGGAGAGGCTTGCTTAAATGACCTTCCCTTGTGTTGCAAGAGAAAGTCAGAGCCCAACTGTGGTCATAAAGTGAAGACCACCTGTACGTACATTATTTTTTCAAAAGAAATGTGCTCCCCAGCCCTCTTGGCTCTCTTGAGCCCATCCAGACATGCCCCCAGAAGTTATACTGCAGTTGCTTATTACAACCAAGCTGTTCCTTTATGTATTGCAGAGAGGGTTTCCTCAATTTATGACCACAATTGAACCAAAATCTTTGTTGCTGAGCGAGACAACTATGATGTGAGTTTTGCTCCATTGTACGACCTTTCTTGTCACTGCTGTTAAGTGAACCACCACCGTTGTTAAGTGAGTAACACGGTAGTGGAGGGAATCCAGCTTCCCCACATGCTGGTTAGAAGGTCACTAAAGGGGATCGCGTGACCAGGATCTTGCAACTGTCATAAGTATGAGTCAGTTGCCAAGTGGCTGAATTTGACACACATACACATACACTCCCTGGGGAATGCTTGCAACAGTCGTAAGTCTGACTTTTTTCCCCAGCGCCGTTGTAACTTCGCTCAACAAATGGTCGTAAATCCAGAACTGCCTTGTATCTATTTTACTCATTTATATGCCACCTGCCTTGCTGTCTGGAAACTCTGGGCAGCTTCCTTGTGGGTTGAAGATGTTTTCCCCTTTTTTTGTGCTTTGCAGTTTTAATAGTTTTGTACCTGTGTTTTCCTTGTTTAAGGAATCCTCAGGAGGACTTTGGCCATCCAAAGGGGATGCCAGCCCCTGAACACAGCAGGCCCCTNTTTTAATAGTTTTGTACCTGTGTTTTCCTTGTTTAAGGAATCCTCTGGAGGACTTTGGCCATCCAAAGGGGATGCCAGCCCCTGAACACAGCAGGCCCCTCCCAGCTCCCATGGCCACAGATTCTCATCTCGGCTCATCCGCCAGGAGGGAAGCTCGCCTGGCAGACACACCTGCTTGGCATTCCTTCCCCAGCACCCGCGTGAAGGAGAATGACTGCCCAGCCCTCCTTCACGCCCCGGCCATCCAACCTGCTCGGCAGGAAGCGAAATCTTGCTGACTGGAAGGGCTGTGCTCTGAGGAGGATTTCCATTTTTTGCTGCGGTTGGCCTTTTTAAAAAGCCCCAGGTTTTCCACAAGAGATTGGATAGCCATTTGTCTGGAATGGTTATAAGGCTCTCCTGCTTCAATGGGGAGGTTGGACCAGAAGATCTCCAAGGTTCCTTCCAGCCCTACAATTCTATGATTCTAATAGCTTGGGCAGGGGGGTGGACTGGAAGACCTCTGAGGTCCCTCCCAACTCTGTTCTGCATTGAGTCAGGTCCAGTTGTTCTTTGGAGAATGTTTGGACACAGCCCTGCAGTTTTCTTGGCAAGATCTTTCAAGAAGTGGTCGCCATTGGCTCCTTTTTAGGGCTGAGAGAGAGGGACTAGCGCAAGATCACCCAGCCGGCTTTGTGCTGTTGGAAGAATTATCCTTCTGGGTTCAGTTCCAAGTGGGGGGAGAGACCCTTAATCATATACCGTCTGTTGGGCCCCACCTTAGTGTTTTCTGTTACTGTGCAAGAAATGTATCCCACTGGCTGTCAGACTCCAAGGGGCAGGGTCTTAGCTAACTTTGTAGGCTTTGTCTGGACCACATGGCTTCACCTGAGTGCTGGCTGATGCAATCTTCACAGGCCAGGTGTTAAGATGGGTAGCGGGCTTTGTTACGTAGAATACTCTGGCCCAGGCTTTAATGGCCCGCCCATTAACAAAGGGGGGGGGGCTGAGCTTCTGCTTCTGAGTTGAATTTCTGCTTCTGAGTTTCTACCGCTCTTTTTAGGGGAAATATTCTGCCTTTTTAATATTTCCTAGGATATTTCATTTTCCGAGGAGAGGGGAGGGTGCTAACTTCCTACAATGTCTAAGGCAGGAACTCACCATCTCTGGGTTATTGACAGACACCAAAACTGGCTCTCTAAAACTTGTTGCGTTGTGCCTTATAACCAGGGTTGGGCTTCAAAAATTTTAACAAGGGGGTCTCTCTTGCCAGTTGCTGGGTGGGCGTGGCCATGGTGGGCGTGGTCTAGTAGCCTCTTGCACCACAGCTGGGGGGGGGGGGGGGGNACTCCTGGGAGGGGAGGAGTGGAGTGGGCTGGGCCAGCCAGTCATTGCAACCACTGGTTCAGCGAACCAGATGTAAAATTACAGTACTGCAGGTGACTTCTGCTGACTGCCGGCTGGCTGTAATTTTGCAGTTCAAATCCCACCAGGCTCCAGGTTGACTCAGCCTTCCCTCCTTCCGAGGTAGGTAAAATGAGGACCCAGATTGTTGGGGGCAAAAGGCTGATTCTGTAAACTGCTTAGAGAGGGCTGGAAAGCACTGTGAAGCAGCATATAAGTCTTAAGTGCTGTTGCTATTGCTATATTCTACTTGCAGAAACCTGAAAGAAGGTTAGATGGCAGCAAGCAAAGATATTTGGAATATTTCAAGTCTTTGCTGCCATCTAGCTGTAGACTAGATTTGTGTCATCTGGCAATTATACTCCTCAGAAAGCACAATGTCTCTGTTTACAACAACTTGCTCCATTGAACCCAAATCACACTGTGATCACACTCACTAACCACCTTGCTTAATAATGAAGTTTCTGATTGTGTTTGTAAGATGAGGACAACCAAGATGAAACATATGACGAATGGTTGCAAGAACTGGGCCTGGCTAGTCCAGGGAAGAAAAGGACCAGGGGAGACAGGAGAGCAGCCTTCCAATATTTGAGGGGCTGCCCCAGAGAGGAGGGGGGTCAAGCTGTTTTCCAAGGCACCTGAAGGAATAATGGATGGAAACTGAACAAGGAGAGATTCAACCTGGAAATAGGAAGAAATTTTCTGACAGGGACAACAATCAACCCATAGAACAGAAGCTGCCTTTAGAAGTTGTGGGAGCTCCATCACTGGAGGCTTTCAAGAAGAGACTGGACTGCCATCTGTCAGAAATGTATCGGGTCTCCTGCTTGGGCGTGGAGTTGGACTAGATGACCTACAAGGTTCCTTCCAACATGGGAAGCCCACTTACATTGGAAAACAGCTCGCTAAGTCTCTATAGATAGAGATTCTCAGTCAGCCAGGTCATGCTTGTCCCAAAGGTGCTTATTCCAAAATACTTTCTTCGGGGTGTTTTTTCCTTGAAGATGTTTCTCTTGTCATCCAAGAAGTTTCTTCAGTTCAGACTGAATGGTGGGAAATGGAAGGATTTATATGCTTTGCAATCCTCTGGCCATTGGCACTCTTCCTGAGAGTCATTGAGCCACTTGGAGGTTTGTCTGTGTCTTCTGTGTCCTCAGGGTCACCTGAATAGTGCAAATGGGTGTGGAGCAGTGGTGATATTCAGCCAGTTCGCACCAGATCAGGCAAACCAGTAGCAAGAATTGGGCATGGGTCACCAAACCGGTAGTCAGTTCTGGCTGGCCACACCCACAACCCGGTCGCCCTCCCGCCTGATGCTTGCTCACGCGGCCCGCCCGCCTGATGTTCGCCTAAAGTATTTCTTTCTTCCCCCCCAACAATCAGCTGTACATAGATCGGCTGTGCCGGGACTCCCCTTGCTGAGGCCCAGGAAGGCAAAAAATGATTCAGGCCCCCTCCTCCATTTTTTGCCTTCCTGAGCCTCAGAGGAGCCTTAGGGAAGCAAAAATGCCCCCCCAGAGGCTCTTCTGAGGCCCAGAAGACCCCAAAATCAGGTGGAGGCTGTAAAAAAGCATAAAAAAGCCACGCCCACCAAGCCACGTCCACAGAACTGGTAGTAAAAATTGTTGAATCCCACCACTGGCATGGAGTTTTCTTGGGACTGATGAAAGGATTGTGTTGTACTTTTTCACCCAACACAACGCAACATATGTGCACACTTTCAGCCCAAGAACACATTAAGAGAGAAACTTGTCCACCCCAAGGTGTAAAACACCCAGCTGCAAACTGAGCAATGTGGCATATGCTGCTGCTGTGCAGATCTGTTGTACGTTGGAGAAACAAACAACCACTTCACAAATGCATGGCACAACTTAAGAGAACAAATGTCAAGAGACAATTCAGAGGTCCATCCATCTGCCTGGAGTGGGAGGAAATGGGCCTCCCAGAGGCTATGGAAGTCCAAAAACAGGCCTGTTTCTGGCCTCCAGAAACGGCCTCCGGAGCCCGGGGAACCCATTTTTTACCCTCCCGGAGGCTCTAGAGAAGCTTCCTGAGCCCTCCCTCTCTCTTTTACGGGGGGGGGGTTAGCATGTCCTCCGGATAATCCGCACACCCACCATGGCCATGCCCACCCAGCAACCCGGGCAGAGAATTGGTTGCTAAATTTTTTAAAGCTCACCCCTGGGAGGAACACGACCCCACCCACCTCCTGTACATCACGCAGTCCTTTCAGCAGTTCCAAGAAGGCTCCACACCTATTTGTACTGATTCAGGTGACCCTCTGACACCATAAATAAATCCACAAGGACTCTCTGAGAATTAATATTGGAACCCTCAGAGTGACCAGATGACTGCTAAAAATATAAATCCTTCTATTCCTTCCCATTCAGTCAGGACTGAAGAAGCTTCTTGGATGAGAAGGGAAATGTTTTCAAAGGGGAAAAAAAAGCCCCCCCCTTCTTTTCTAGCATTGGAAAAAGCACCTTTGGGACAACTAGATGAGTCCAGATTCAAGCCAGTACACAGCCACAAACGTTTGTTGGACGATTGTGCTTCAGCTATCATGGCTGCATTTGCAGAACTTCTTACTTGTGAGGAAGCATTGATTTTTCACTCTGTAGCCCACTCTTCAAGCACAGTGGCCTATTAGGCCACGCCCACCATGGCCATGCTGGTATCAGTTTGACCCAGAGGTGGTATCCAGACGCTTCTGATCAGTTTTGGAGTAGTGGAAATTTTGAGTGGTTCGGAGAATCAGCAAATTCCATCTCTGACTGGCTCTGCCCCATCTATTTTCTGCCTCTTATTTAGTCCCAGATGATTGGCTGGGTCTTCTTTGGTTGCTCTGTACAGGAGAATGGAGCTGGGAAGCAGGACAGTGGGGTGGGGAGGGAATGGGATTTTGCCATAACCTTCCTCCAGGAGTGAGGGGAGGATTGAGATTTTGCAGTTTCCTTCCCCTGGATAGCTACGCCCAACCAAGTCATGCCCACCAAGTCACAGCCACAGAACTGGTAGTTTAAAAAAATTGAATCCCACCACTGGTTTGACTTTAACTTGCAGAAAGTTATATCGAACGGACCTTTTGCAGCCCAATAAAATTTTGTGCATGTTTTGGTGGCCAATGGCATAGCTACAGTTGGACTCCAGCCCAGGAATGAGTTAGCACCGAGTTGCATAACAGTGAATCATAGTGAAAACAACTCTTGCTTAACTTGGCATTCCAGTAGTGGCACCACAATGTTTCTCAACCTTGGCAGCTTGAAGACGTCTGGACTTCAACTCCCAGAATTCCCAGCCAACATGGGAGGATTTCAACTTCCAGGGCAGGAGGCCCAAGTGACCAGCAGAGTTCTTCAGGGATGACTAAGGGGAAGTGGAGGGCCTCTGACTCACTCCTCCAGCCAGATTTTGGGATGGGTTTCCAGATAGGCAGAAAGTTTCCTGCAAGAACAGACCCATTCCTGAAACAGTTGGGAAGCTCAACCAGCAGGCCTGAGCCAGATGGGGGCTGGAGGGTCCAGGAGGGTCCTTTTTGTTCTGTATAAAAATAGTTTACTCCAAATCCTCTAATATGATTGGCTAAGAAAGCCGGCATAGGGATTGGTTCA
>BHFT01021832.1:0-43769 GCA_004320025.1 Laticauda laticaudata
AATTTGCTCATCCGCTGTGTCCTTTTTACATACATTTTGCATCCGTCGGCCGATGTGACCTAGCCTTTATCAACTAATAATCTGATTGGTCAAACTGATTTAATCTCCCTTTCTGATTGGCAAAGTTAAATAATAAATCTGTGATAACCTTGCCACCCTAAGGAATTTCAAAGGAGACATCTTATGTGTTTTAATCACTCTACTTAGGCCTGAATACTTTTAGATGTGTGGGCTTCAGACATCAATATTTTCTGGTTGTCTGGAGAATTCTGGAGCTGAAGTTGAGGAAGACTGAGTCAGACAGTAGAACTCATCATGTGGTTGGTGTAAAAGTAATTGTATCACCTTTAAAAATCTGAAGAAAGGGAGGCAGCCATAGTCCATAGTCCAAGATAATACCATCACCTTGCTATTTTTTCTTACCAATAAAATCACAAGTAATTTTATTTATCATGCCTTTAATAAAATGGAAAGGATTAATTTTTCTTCCATACAATGGCTTCCATGAGCTCACATTACATAGATCTATATGGGGTGGGGCTTCGGTCATGTTGTGATGGCCACAAACTTGTCTATTTCAACCACTCATGTGGATGCCACTGCTTTCATCACTGGATGAAATAGTGCAGAGGGCTGAATAATGTTATGGATCTAAAATATTACTATGAGTAAGAAGGTAGTAATTTTTATCAATTGTGTACATTTTGCCTATGAGAACACTTTCGAGATTGTGCTGCTCTGTTAATTGTCTTACTTTCCTATTCAAATTTATTCAGGTAAATTGCCTGGACAGAGTTAGGGGAGAGAAGCTGAAGACTTCTAATTTAAAAAAAATCACGTTGCCTTTTCTCCAAACCCATATCATTTTATCTTTATCACTCCTTAACTTTTATTGTCTGACCTCTAGTCCCCTGTAAATCCAGTCTGCTTGCATTCTTCAGCTTTGTCCTCCCTTTCAATCTTCCCATTTTTCTCAGAATTTTTATCTGCTTTTTTCTACTATTTGTCTATTCTTTGTTTTATACTGAGTGATTCTTCATTCTTTGAATATGCTGAAATAATATACTTAGTATTAGACTATTGTATAGCAAATCATTTATACTGCATTATGATACCTTGAATGTTAATAATACAATATTTTCATACTTTTTAAAAAATAAGAGACTAAGAATTCTGTCTATACCTGAAGTTTATGGAGTTATGGCAGGATTTGGATCCTTTTGTGTATTTTATATCTTGTAAACCAGGATCAGAACTGGTCTTTGAAGTGATGCTTGAAAGTTGTCATGTTGTTTTAGTTCAGACGTTCATGTACATTATGGTTTTGATGTCTTACATTTATGCCTCATCTCATCATCCACATGAGACTAAATTGTCCCAAAGGTGCTGTTCAAAAGGCAGCTGAGCTTGGTTTTTTTCCTTGAAAATGTTTTGCTTCTCATCGAAGAAGCTTATTCAGTTCATCAGAACTGAGAACTGAAGAAGCTTCTTGGATAACCAAAGAAAAAAACCAAGAAAGTCCAGTTGCCTTTTGAACAGCACTTTTGGGACAGCCATGAGCTGTATGATTGAGAATCTTCATAGACATTAGCTTAATATCTTTATACCAAGAAAGGTGGTATTTAGGTGGAAAAGATAGGAGATTGTAATGGGCAGATTATCCCAAAATCACAGTGAGAACTCCCCAGCAGAAGCAAACAGATAATTTAAAATATCTGTCCTTGGAAATTTCTCAATGCATTGAATTTCATAATTTGTTCATGAGGAAGTGGATAAATGTGGATAATATTCAGATATGTTTAATTTTCCTACATTTTATCAGATATGCAGGCTTGCCTGGTGGGCTTCAGTTTGTATATAATCCAGTCATGGTAGGTTTAATGATTAGGGAGACCTATGCTAAAGACTTTACCTGTTGTAGTTGGAATTTATTTTCCCTTGAAAGAGCAGGTATGCAATCTTAAGGTCTTCTTTGACACTATGCTGGGTTTGACTTTGCAGATCAATGTACCTGGTAGCAACAGGTAGCAAAAGCAGTCTTTTTCCAGCTGTGAATGCTCCATCAATAACACTTTTTTCCAGCAAGGATCTGACTATTAATGCTTGTTCTCTTGTTACCTCCCAGTTAGACAGTTCTAATCCTGTACTTGAAAGAGATTCAGAAATTAAGCTGATAGATATGTCAGATATTTGCTAGTAGAATAATAGTTATTCTAATTCTAGTTTTGAAGGCAGATTAGTGGATTAATTTTAGATTGCTTAATATAACAGACAAATCCTTGGATAGATAAGTCGATAAGTCCAGGATGTGTGTCCTGCTTATCTGCAGGATCAGCTTTCCATAAGTTACAAAATTATACAGTAGCTCCAGTAAATCTCACTTTATTACAAGTATTGGAATCAACTAGGGCAATGGGTTGTTGTTGTTTTGGTGGTGGTACTTTCCCTTATGGATGATTTCTATTCCTAGAGATCCAGACTCTTAATCCTTAGCCTGTTTTAAAAAGTAGTAACTAATTAGGACTACAATCATTTTTATACTCAAGCTTTCATCTTCTAAGAGTTTTTTGACATTGGATATTTTTATTGTTTTGTGGATTTTATGATATTGTTTGGCTATATCTTTTGATATTGTTTGGTATTAGATGATAGGTGGATTTTATTTATTTTATTTATAACCATCGTGGTTGGTATTATTAAAGTCTTCAGTTTATAAACTGACAAAAGTACATCACATATAAAACCTGAGGTGGTTGGTATTCAGTAGGCTCTGACCAGTTCTGGAGAACTGGTAGCAGAAATTTTGAGTAGTTCAGAGAACTGGCAAATACCACCTCTGACTGGCCCCACCCCCGTCTATTCTCTGCCTCCTGAGTCCCAGCTGGGTCTTCCTTTGTTGCCCTGCACAGGAGAACGGAGCTGGAAAGCAGGTTAGTGGGGTGGGGAAGGAATGAAGATTTTCTTTCTCCTGCCACTCTAACCAAGCCACATCCACCAAGCCACGCCCACAGAACCGGTAGTAAAAAATTTTGAATCCCACCACTGGATAAAACACTTACGTTAATCAAGTTCTCTTAAAGTCCACATATTATAGGAGTTGCATCTACCTGACAGAACATCTTATGGGCAGCATATAGGAGATATCTGTAACCATAAATGCACATTACTTTCAATTTGAAAAAAAAATCAGTGGATGTTATGCCTAGCTACAATGCACTTATTCCACCTTATCTTCATTTTTATCTGCTCCCTGCCAAAGTCCCTGGTCAATGATGTTACACATCTGTGTATCTAATTTCATCAATCAATTAAACTGAGAGTTTCCAGTTTGTCTAAGAGTGCCTTTTTGAATGAATTTCTATGTTTAATTCATCATATACTACAACACTTGTTAATATAAATAGAAACATAATAAATTGAGTTATGCAAATTACTTTAGTACAGAGGTTCCATTGCAAAGACAGAAAAGTCAAGGCATGAATATTTCAAGCAGAAAAAAAACCCCACCCTTCAAATCTCAACTTATTTTTCAGATAAAATCCAGGTAGTATTTTGGATAGGAACTGAATTATATAGCAACTATTATTTCTGAGTCATGTGAACATCCAAGAACATATGGTGGTATAAGTTTTTAAACTACAATTCACCACAAAGCTATGTGTTGACTTTTAAGATTGCCTTGCCTATACATGTGACTGAACTTTGTATTTACTGGCAGAGTCAATAAACTAGCAGCTGCACAACTTGAAGTCTTATGTTATTAACTTTTATACCACACTATCTATATCCTAAACAAATGGAACTGAAAAATACATGGCCGTGTTATAGATCCATTGGATAACCTGATAACAAGAGATATATAATGTATTCCTGATATTTAAGTATTTTGCAGGTAAGAAATTATGGATTAATATGTTCCCATTGATCTTTACAGGTAAAGAAAATAGCAGCTGAATATTATGACACCCTACCTCAACACCAGTCATGGGTTCATGTTCTCTGGGATTTTGTTTTTGATGATAACATCAGTCCTTATACAAGGGTTAAAAGAAAGTGCAAATTGGTTTCTGAATCTTCCAAGACACCAACTCCAGCTTTTCCTCTCTGGACTTCTGCACCTTGAAAATTTCTCCTTCGCAAACATGAATGATGCATTTTATGTCTTAGGTAGATGTAGCTGATGTATATTTCTGAACCCAAAGGACTGTCTTAAATCCAAATATAAAGTAATATTAAAATGAAGCTAACAAAAATCTTTTTTCTTTGCTATTGTGCAATACAAAACTCAGATGCAGTCAAAGCACGGAGGACCCCGAATTTATAGATTTGGAAAGTAGAGAGGAGAAAAGTGGCTAGCTCTGTATATTTTGACTAATTAAAGTATATGGCTAGGAAGTCTGATATTGCATGCAATAGACTTCTCTCCATCTCTGTAGTTAGACAGGGAATTTTTCAAGTAGGGGAAGATAGAAGATCTCTGTGTAATTAACTTTTGAGTAATGTGCAAGTATGTGGAAATTCCTCACCTCATACTGTTGTGATGGGCAATAGTTCTGAGAGCTATAAAAAATATCCATCTAGACCAGCGGTGTCAAACTTGCAGTCTGTGGGCCAGATGCATCACACGCTGGCCAGGCCCATGCCTGGTTTAGCAAAATAGGGAAAAAGTCAAATGTCATGTGATGCTGTCAGTTTGACACCCCTGATTGAGACCAGAGGTAGGGAACAATGGACTTGACTTGACTTCACTTGAGGACTTTAACTCCTAGAATTCCTGAGTTAGCATGGAATGAGTTGAAGTCCACAAGTTATAAAAAGATCATCATTTCCCACTCCTGATTTAGACAAGAGAGGTTTGCCAATGCATATTAGTTGCAATAATTAAATCAGAGGTTGAATAGCAGACAGCTCTGTTTATGACTTCAAGTTAGAGAAAGCCCATATGTACATACTTAGAAGGAATCTCAATAGAAATTAACATAATCATCAAGGTAAATAGGTTAGAATTGCAGCCTAAAATGGATTGAGGCAAATATATTCTTAGTGCAGTTATGTGCAATTGTGGAGATAACACAGTCTGATAGCAATGAATATAGTTTGTGTGCTTCAATGCTTGGTATTCCTAATTACACAAAGGCCAATAGTTAATATTGGAAAAACCTCAGAGAAAATGCTCTAAGCAGGGTGAATGATACTGGTTTGGATGGAAAAATGGCAGACTAATCTATAAGGCAAATTATTTTTACTTACCTGATTCTCCTTTTTTTCCCCTTTTTTTAAGGCTACTACAAATGTGATTAGTTTCCAGATGTGTTAAACATGTTATTCTATTGCAGTAAAAAACCAACAAAATCTATGTTACCTTAAAGTTGAATGTATTTATTATCACATAAGCTTTCATGGACTACAGTCTGCTTCCTCAGTTGCACGGTTCATTATTCTGAAATTTATATTATATACTCTTGAAATGACAACTCACCCATCCCCAACAAACAAAAAACACAACCCCAGCTCCTGAAGTGTGAAATTGGAGATGATTCCACATTTAAAAAAAACTTAATCAGTTTTCAAAGGAACCAAAAAAACTTTATTAAAAAAAACCCTAGCCAGTGCTCCACTTATCTAGTACCCCCCCACCCCACTCAACCCACCATGTTGTAAGTTATTAAACAACATGAGATACACAATATTGTTACTTATTTCTAATCAGTAATGGGTGTTTTATAGTCCAAGGCAGGTAAAGAAATCATATATTCAGGACACAAATGTTAGGCTTGGTCACTGACTTTCCCATAAATTGAAAGTCTGAGGGGACTTTTGAGGATCCTGCTCAGGAAAAACCTCCATATAATTTCAAGAGAAAACAGTTTTCATGTGGGTTCCACATAACTCTAGTGGTTTGCTCAAGCCAACATACATTTTAAGCCTAAGCAAAGTAAAATAGTTTGCTATTAGTTATCACACAGTATTTATGATAAAATATTGGATGGTGTGTTATCGAGAGATCTATTCAGTGCAAACTTGTTTTGGGAGAATAATACTAGTAATTCTGAATATAATCACTATATACATAAGACATGCTTAAAAATGATGAGAGACATTTTGTCTTTGGAGTTTGTTCTATTCTCCAGTCTAGTGATTTGCAGTCATCAATTTTGTAAATTGAAATATTTCATACAATAGGCAAGAGATGTAAACATGAAAATGTGAATTTTCTAGTTCTCTAACTGTATTTCTGGTAGCACCACCAGAGGTCAGATAACGACCTGGTTTACACAATATGGAAACCATAAAAAGGTTTCCTTAATTTGGTATAACGTCTTGTGTGAATTCGGACAATTCAATAAACCATGGCTTCATTCGATGTGTAAACATAGTCATAGCCATTTCCTTTGGAATGCCATAGCTGGTCAAGATTGCCAAGTTGGCCATCCTTGTTGTTAAAAAGTAGAAAAGTATATATGATGAGCCCAAATCTATTGTAAGAATGAATTGAAAGAAAAGCCAATCAATGCCACAAATGCCACATGGATAATGAACAATTTATTACCAGTATGAGCACAGATGTTGTGATGCACTGATGTACCGCTTTAATATTGTGGTAGCTTTGGGACCAGGGACTTCCTGGCTAACAGCTGGCATCTTCTGGCCTCAACTACTGATGCCATTAATTAGATTCTGTTGGCAAAAAGGTTTTCATTTACACTGTAGACTACCAGTAAAATTATTTTGAAGTCATCTAATAAAAGCAAATGGATCACATGTTTCCTTACCTACAATATACTAAAAACAAAAATGTCATACATTTAAATAAGCAAATACAAAATACAAAAAGGCTGACCAAATCTGATGTGCATTATCAGATGAATTTTAAAAATCCAGATAATTTTTTTAATATTTTTCATTTCAAAGATTTTAAGACTTTTTTCTTTCTTTTTTAAATGAAGCAAATCCAAAGCAGTAGCAAGCTTCAAAGTCTGCTGAGTCTGCTAATAAAAAGGATTTTAAAAACAAAAGATGCTGTCAGGTGTCCTCTTTCACCATTCTGCATGATCTTGGTACACTTAGAAATGAACCATCACTTGTCATGTCCCTTTCAACTTCCAGATGGTCTCGTAGCCATTATGTTGTGCTGATTCGACTCAATTCCTGCCTGATGGCTAAAAAACAAGAACAAGCAAATAAGTTGTAAGCCAAGGCTTATTACAAAAGACAAAACAACTACAATCTCATACCTAATTTAAAATCCATCAAATAGTGCATGAGAATTGGCTGAAACAGCAAATACAGAAGCAGCCATGAGAAAATATGGTTGAGCAGATTAGCTCCTGGTAAAATTCAGAGGACACAAGCATCTCAGTGCCCTGGAGTTTCCTCTCTTGCTGTTTGTTACACATGAACTTTATTGGACTCAAACACTCAAGTTTGGATTAAGATATCAAATAGGTAAACATTCTGGTATGTTTCCTTAGTGTAGCAATACAGAGTAGGTAGTATGTGAGACAAGGCACACTTCTTCCACACTAGGAAAGAGGTATCAGCTTTATATGCCAGTTGAGTAGAAAGTCTGGCCTGTATTCTGATATCTCAAAACATAGCGATAGCAAATTTACTTCTAGACCACTATTTTTTTTTAATAAGAATTGCCTCCATCACTTTTTATCAAAACCATACCTGGCAGCTCTTCAACCCTGTAACATCCCATTCTGGCTTATGCTTTTATAGCTCCCTAACTTCTGAAAAGCATCTATATAAGCTGTAACATTAATGGTTGCACCTAACTAATCTTGGCTGATCTCAAAAACTACGCTTGAATAGATCAGGCTTACCTGGACAGGAGACCATCAAGAAACTAAAAAAAAGTATTGGGAGTTCAACCATGTTTGGACTGTTGCTGCAGAAAACTACACAGTTATGCCCATAGTCACCAGAAGTTGAGCTTAAAAAGGTTTGAGTTATAATATGGCAGAATATATATTTTACTTTCCTTTATGCCAAATCCTGAGTTCAGCTGACAAGTTGAAAGGCAATCTTCATTCTGTGTTATCTTGGAAAGTTATCTGTTTTCCTCTCCAATAAACCATCTTGAGTGTGAGATTAAGGGAGGACTAAAGCTGCCTCAAATACTTTGGCCACCTAATGAGAAGGAAGGACTCACTGGAGAAGAGCCTAATGCTAGGAAAGATTGAGGCCAATAGAAGAATGGGACGACAGAGAATGAGGTGGCTGGATGGAGTCACCGAAGCAGTTGGTGTGAGCTTAAATGGATTCCAGAAGATGGTAGAGGACAGGAAGGCCTGGAGGAACATTGTCCATGGGGTTGTGATGGGTAGGACACGACTTTGCAACTAACAACAACAAAAAGCTGCTACAAGAACAAATATAGACATGTTGGGAGGGAAGCCTGAATTTCATGTTTTGTGAAAGAAAGTTTACTGGGTGTGTAAATCATAAAATATTTCAGATAAAGCTGGAAAAAAACACACTGCTTCAAGTGTTTTCCACCTGACTTCTCTGGGAATCTGAGTCTTAAAACTAATTGATAAATCTTCTATTCTTTCTTGTGCAAAACTAAACTTGAAGATCGAAGATTCTCTTATTTACCACTTTTCTAAAAGTGGACAATGGAAAGAGGATACCAAGACAGTCAAAGCAGTTAAATAGATACAATCCTACAGAGTGAACAATATCTTGCCATCTCTCACATAAACCAAAGTTAAAGTTTCTTAATCTCCTCACTGGCAATGCCCTAACATCTGGAATGCAGTTTATTGAGAAAGGGGTGTGGTAGATTAAACAGCCGCGCTTGTCCTTATTGATGAACACCGTTTAACCAAATTAACATTTGTAAGACAGGAAATGGATCTCCATCTTGATCCCTTAGCCCAGGCCAATGTAAGAAATGAACCCCTTCCTAGTTTCTTACCATCAATTATTTCTTCTTTTACTTTGTGTAATTCTTTTACAACTTCCTCCAATATTTCCTACAGAAAGAAAAAAGAAGGCAGTTGAAAAAATGCTCTTTAACACTGTAAAGGCCCAAGTCCCGTAAAATGGAAAAAATAAAATTCTCCCAAATATTCCTGCAAATGTAATTTGAATTTTTTACTTTTGCACTACACAAATAGAGTTAAAATGCGCTATTCAGAAAGTTGATTTACTGAAGTTAAGCAACCTTTAGGCTTACTTGAATTGCTAATCACAAACTGAAAAGTGAGTTCCCATGGAATTATTTTGGCACAGAATGTCCACATGATGAATATATGCATATGTTAAAAGCAGTTCTTACACTACAAACAGATTAATACTTCTTGGATTTGAAAGTAAGGACCAGCTGAGATGAACCTGATTTATAATGAAAACATATAGTTTATTGTTGGGGATGGGAAACACCCTTTACTACACAGAAAATCTTGAATGTCATGCTGCACCTATTACTGCTTTCTCTTTTTGTAAATTTAATGCAGGGTCAGAGGGACACAGATCTTAGTAAATACTTTGCATGCAAAAATTTTCAGATTCAGTCCCTGCCCTCTCTTTGCCTGAAATCTGGAGAACTGGTATTGTTTCTGAGCTAAATTACCAAGGATCTGAATTAAATATCAAGCAGTAGGATTATTTGTGGAATCTTAGCACTTAGAAATAGTTTATTAACTAGGTTGAGGGAATCTGAAAATAATTCATACATCCACAACTTTTCTCATTTTATTGCTTTCACAAGTCATGAAAATCATTCATTTCTTTGTGAGACAGACATTTCATAGCCAATTCTGTTCAAATTATATAAACCAATGGCTCTCTGAAGAAACATAGCTTAGCAATAGAATAACCCCAGGCTCCATTCTTGAATTCTCCATTCTTGAATAAGCAAGCAGAAATACTGAACAAAACTGTCATTTTTCCTGGTTTGAACACCATTAATAAACATTTCTTCTATCAGTATTCATCAGGGTATTCATTCCAACTCACTTGTTTCATACGATCAAAATCTAAAGTGTCCATTGCCACATCATTACTGCTGCTCGCTGGCTTCATCCTTGAGATAGAACAAAAAAAAACACAAGAAATGATTCTATTTCTCTAATTCAATGCTGTGTTCCACAGCATTGAGATGTTAGTAATTCCTCATCAAATGGTATATAAAACCAGGTGGAAGTTGACCATGCAGCTCAACAAAAGTTCATTTTCTATTACATTTTCCATATCACTTAATGGTTAGGTAACTTTGTTAAACAAGCAGCTTCAAACCCTGCCTAGTGTAAATCATTTAAATATCATTTTAGCTTTGAAAATGCCCTGGAAAGGGAGAAAGCAAGCCAAATTATATTTGTGTACCTGAAGATTTGTTTTATATACCTGTAATGCTAATTCAAATAGTTTCCATGACTACTTTACTTCCTAAACTGTTATTGCAGTTAATTATTTACTAGTTACTGTTTACAAAGGCTTTATTGTCAGGATAACAGCTAGGCAACCTTTCAAAAAATTCTGTTCATTGTGCAGACCTATCCTTATATTTCTATTAATCATCTTCAGTATCACCATCATGTGCCAGCAACAGTATCACTACCACCAATATATATGTAAATTTATGTGCTGAAGAATCTATCATCTCTGCACAATGTCTCTTCTTTACCCAAGCCATTTTGGTCACAACTCATTCCAAAGCCTGAGCCATGAGGACATCATGTGGTCAACACAAGCAATAAATCAGGAGTAAGAAAAAGTTTATATGACCTCTTTTTGTTTGATGTAATATTGGAGGCTGAATAATGATTACATGGTAATTACAAGAAAATTACAAGTGAAATGTCACTATCAATGGACTATTGGCATTTAAGGATGGATGGGAATTGGACAATATAGGAAAGGTTACATGCAAATATTTATCTTTTATAATCTTTCACAAACCCAAATAATTCTGTCCCATCTTTTTGGTCAATATTCAAAGGCTATACAATAGATCAGAAATAAAATATTTATTAACACCCATAGAAGCAGTTTATTTTTCTTCAATCACAAAAAAGGCAATAAAAACAATTTTGTACAATTTATAGTATTTTTTCTAGCATATATGTACATATCCTCGAATTAAAGACAGCCAGCAAAATATTTCAGACTCAACATCTGGACTAACCAAATGGTTATAGTGCTAAAATTATAATCAGATTAGGCTGAAATCTAAGAGGTACACACATATATAATTTAGTTTTGGGAAGGAACATATTAAATTTCATTATATACTTTTATTTATTAAATTTATTGAATATATTACCGTAATATGAAGCATGTATGGTCCTCAACTTATATTTAAAGTTTTTACAGAATAGTCACTGAGGTGAGTGTGTGATCAGGCATGGAAATACTTGATGCAGAAAAGGGGATTTAATAGTCTCCTTTATGATACTGTTACTAGGCAAGTGAGAGAAACAGCTGTTGACAATTAAATGCTTCTCATCTAGTGCAAATCTGATGTTTCAGGGTATAATTTTCACTGTGAGTGCTGTATTTTGGAAGGGGTGCATGGGAATGAAAGCAGTTAAAACAAAGCAATCATCACTGGCATTCTGATTTTAATTTGGCTTTCCATAGCCACTGCACAAAATATTGAAAAAAAAAGTTTAAAGCATAATTCAACATCAAATAATGCTTAGTATGTTGATTTTCTTTAAAGTTAAAGTAACATCCCTACTATATCTGCAGTGGAATGAGCTGTAGGTAGGCTGCATCTTTCAACAATGTATTTTCTTTATGTAATTTCTGTAACTCATAGTTATGTTTTCCTGTTAGATTGCTTTATGTAACACATTTTATTTAATTTTAGGACGTTTTTTTTAACAAAACAGGCATAAAATATGCTAACAGCAATGCATTTTTCCCAAACTACACATCAAACTTGACATTATTTTTCCAACAAAGAACAGTGGTTTTGGTCACTGAGTTCTACTGAATTCATTCTCATGATTCACGGTGGATTTTAATTACCTGATTTCAATATTATGTAAACCTTTTGTAAGCATCACTGACATGTAATGTATTAAACAACAGAAAGCAAACCAACCAACCAAGATTGCAGGTCACATCCAGCTATATAGCTTGTTAGTTGTTGCATGAAAAGGTACATGATTTTGCAAAGGATAAGCCAAAACACTACAGAGAAGTCAGAACAGTTTTTCAGTACCTAAAAGATGGCTGAAACTGAACACGACCTTTCGGTTCAGGACTTCTCCCCACTGATGGGTTTCTATGCAATGGAATGAGAGGATACAACATGATCACATCCAGAAGCATCATGCACAGGTCCAATACATGCAGGGGATCCATACATGATTTTCTGCAACTAACCTAGAGAGTAACGAAGTGACTGGTTTTTCCATGGAGTTGCTTCTCTCCCAAAGTTTCTTGCCAGCATCTAGGTAAAGAACAGACAAACAGAAAGCTGTAGGACCTAGATTGTAGAAGGAGAGTTTAGGCAGAGGCATGGGGAGGGGAGACATAATTTTTATAAGAAACGTACTAAACTACTTAATAAGTTTCTAATAGCAGCAGATGTACTGGTGGAATAAACTCAAACAAACAGATCCAGGTCAACAACAGTTATAAATCTGCTAAATTGGGAATTCTCATTAAAAACCTAGAACATTAAGGAAAGATCCTTTCAGCTGATACTGAAGAAATGAATTATTGAACTTTTAATAACAGAATAACAATTGCTAATAAAACAAAAATAATATGGCTTATAATACATATTATATTCCTTTTTTTTCACCATCCTTTGTAATATCCAAACCTACGTAGGTTCTCTATAACGGGTTTCCAACCTTGGTAACTTGAAGACTTGTGGACTTCAACTCTTAAAGTTGCCAAGGTTGGAGACCCCTGCTTTATAACTCATGAGTCCAGCAATTCTGTAGGAAAGACAGTATCAGAAGGACAGAGCCATGAGAATGGTATTTCTCTTTTACCTGGTCTCTGATATTGTTTTGTTTTTTCATGGTCCTATTTTTTTATTTGGCTGGTTCATTCTCCTCATATCTAGAGTGATATGGGACACAACCATGGATAGCAATTCCCACATTGTCACTGTTGGTGGTTAAGAAAGTGGGTTGTCCTTATGTATGCAGGTTCTGTAGAAAAACATATCTTGAATCCAAACTGTTTGGAAAATTTAAAACCTTTATTAACTGTGACTGATTTCATTCAATAGATCTTTTTAAAAAATCAAGCGGACTTTCAAATGAAGAATCATATTCTGATCATTTCTCAGAAACAAATTTGCTTGGTCAATATCACTGCAAGAATGATATTCACTGCAAGAATCACTGTGCTTAAGATATAATCCTGTGTGGTTTTGCATATTCAATTGGAAAGCAATGATATTTAGGCGTGCTCAAAATATTATGTTGCCATATGTGTTGAATATTTAGTTTTTGTCTTAAGATGTGTTAATTTCCAGAGCAGACATGAATTACGGTTGCTAGACTCACAAATCAAATCTAGGTATAAACCTATTTTAATTTTGCTTGAATATACAACAGGCTGACCACAAATGCTGATTCTCACAATATTTTAAAGTAAAAATCAAATCAACTACATTACTGCTTATAAAGGTGTCTGAATATAAGTACCAAATTACTAAGGCTGACTCTTCCAGTTATTGAGTAGGGATCTTTTAAAAGATTTCTGAATCTCCTTTACATCCATTTTGCATAATTTAGATTTTACTACAAATACAAATATTGTCAAAGGAAGATTACAAGAGTTGAATACCTGAGGAATTCTGTTGTTGGACAGGGCCTCGTGTAACAGGTGTAGGAGAAGTGCTAGCGTCTTCCTAAAAACAAGCAAAATGTGATCTTAATATTGTGACTGTGGTTTGGAGTATTATGGTTTATAACACCCCTAGTTGCACAATAGCAACAGAATCTCATTATGTGGCATAGGAGGTTCTCTTTAACCAGAAAAAGCTATTTATATACTGAGTCCTTTACTGTCAGCTTTTCTACACCTAGCATCTCATAATCATAATTTATTGAAGTTGCTGTGAAGTGATTGTTGGTGGCTTACATTAAAAGCAATAAAACTACACACACACACCACTCACAACATCAGGAAGGTGGGAGCCAATACCACTTCAAGAAGCAAGATGTTCCAAAGAGCCAGAGGCCAGAGCCACCGCATAGAAGGCTCTTTCCCTGGATCCCACCAGCTGTAATTCCCTTATTAATGGGGTCCACAACTTGCCTCCTCTGCCAGCACAGATGGGATGGGTCAGTTCCATTGAGGTGGTTCCTCAAGTAGCCTGGAGTCATGCCATGTAGGGTTTTAAAGTTGATAATCAACCCATTGAATTACAACCGGAAGCAAATTGGCAGCCAGTGCAGCTCATAGAATAGAAGTATAATATGGGCCGCTCTAGGGCCCCAAAAACTAAATGTGCTGCCTCACTTTGCACCAATTGTAGCTTCCAAATATTCTTCAAGGTATATTCTTCAAGGTACAATGCATGTAGAGTGCATTGAAGTAGTCCAGACATTAGATAATCAGGTCTTGAATTACTGAGCATAGGGTCTTGTGATCAGGAAAGGCTGCAAATGGTGCATAACCCAAAGTTGTGCAAAAGGTCTCCCAGCTGAGGTTGCCACCTCCTCTTCAAGCAGAAATGGCAAGTCCAGGAGAATCCCCAAGTTGCAAACTGGGTTTGCTGGGGTAGTGCATCTGCATCCAGAACTAAAGATGTTGAAGTCCTGGATCTTGAAGCTCCATGCACCCAAAGCTACTTTCCCAGGGTTCAGCCATCCATGTTATCCCCCATCCAGACCTGTGAGAGGGCACTGACAGTATCACTTGGATCACTAGGAGTAGAGATGTAAAGTTCAGTATAATCAGCATGTGATTATATCTCAAATCATGATGACAGGTGATCTCATCCAGCTGTTCACATAGATGTTAAAAAGGAGTGGAAAGACTACCAAGCCCTGTGGCATGCCACAAAAGAGCAGCCATGGGTTGGCTTTCTCATTCCTATTAATGCTGATTATGACTGGCCTTGAAGAAAGGAGCCCAACCAGCACAAGGCTATGCTGCCCAGTTCCAGACCCCATAGTTGGTCCAAAAAGATAGCAGGGTCAATAGTATTGAAGGCTGCTGAGAAGTCAAGGAGAGCAAGGATGGTTGCACTACTCTTATCCTGCTCTCACCAGAGATGATTCACAATTCCTTCCTTCCTTCCTTTCCTTTCCTTTCCTTTCCTTTCCTTTCCTTTCCTTTCCTTTCCTTCCTTCCTTCCTCCCCTTGTGGTTAATACTATAACATATGAAATGCCCACAATAAATCAACACCTAAGCAATTAAATTAAACTATCCATGTTAGCAGTAATGAAAAGATATCATGACAGGAGTCAGTGTCAACCACCAAAGCTACCTAGCTCCATCTTTACTCTTTATCAAAAGATCAGGAATGTGGCTAATCTAGTTTCAAGGAACAGACTAATTCATAATATCCTGGAGAAACTAGCTTCCTTGTCTTGGCCCCCTTCACTCTCATGAAAATTACCCGAAGTTTTCTTTGGAGTAAACATAATGGACAGGTTCATTCAGTTGGAGAAGACAGTCTGGCACGTATTTTGTGATAAGTCATGCAAACCAGCACTTTAAACTGCTCTGGAAACTCAAGAGGGAACAATGCAGAGTCTGCAATGTAGATGTACTACTATGTTTTTGGTGATTAATACTGTTCCCAAAGCAGGGGTGGAACTACATAATATAAGAATTGTGGGTTCTGAATATCTTCAACAGAAGTCCTATGTTGATAATTCTACAGTATGAATAACAATGTTACCCTTTCCACATAGAGTAACAACAGATACACCAGTAGAACCTGGCAGAGAACCTCCTTTGTATGGTTTCTATCTGTTCATCCAACAGTTGTGATGCACCTAGGGCTTGGGTTCATAGAGATAGTAGGGGTACTGTTTCCCCATGAAAGACAATAGTGGGACTGACAGAGATGTCTAAAGAATTTTTCAATTCCTGATGAGGCAGATCAAATATTTCAATATTAAATTATATATAAGAGCAGATAAAGGATATTCTTCACAGGTTCTGATAGACATACAAATGACATATGTGATTCAAATGCCAGAGAGTCAGAAGTAATCCACTTACATTTTGGCTTTCCTCTTCTTTTTTGTCCACTGGCTTATCTGACTGAGATGCTGCTTTTCTCCTTAGGACAGAGTGAAAAAGGCTATAAATCAGTTCCTTAGAAATATATTTACAACTTACAAATTCAGATATGTTATTTTGGCCCAACATAATTGGAATTATCTGTACAAATAGCAAATTCAGTAGTGTGCTGGAGCTAGCTCACACTGGCTTATGAGAGCCAATTGATTTTTAAAAAATACTTTTGTGAGTTAGTTGAGAGCAGAACTGAGCCTCAACATCTATGTGTCAATCAACTGTTTTGTGTCTAGCAGCATGGCATGAGGGTGGCAATGTGACTCTCAGAACAGGTGGTTAAACATTTAGTCATATGTCACTGGACATATATAATGAAGAACTCACACTGACTAGTAAATAGCTCAAATAAAATCTTCATCTTCTACCTGGAACTACACTGGTGGTCATAATTAGAAATATGGTCTTTTGCTTTGACATTTATATGGGTAATTTTATATCAAGTGTAGTTTCTCTGGGTGATTTAGCTTGCAGTGGACCAATTCTTTCCCACCCTCCTAGTCTTTTTGAAATTGTGGGTAAGAAAAAAGAGGCACTGCTTGTCACAATCACAATCACTAACCTTTTTGCCAATAGTTTATTCATTTCCTCCATAAGACCACCTCCTCCACTACTTGTTCGATTGGCATCACTCTTGGAAGCACCACTGGGACTAGAACCTCCAGATCCATCCTCTGGCTTTTAAGACAGAAGCCATCAATGTAGAGTCCATAAGCTTTAATAATTTAACTGTTCAGAAAACTCTAAACATCAAAGACATCTATTCTTACTTTTTTGTATGTTAGAATTTCAAGATCCCAATTTTTAACTTTATAGTGCTTCCATCACAGCCAAGAGACTTACCCGTTGCACTCTTCTCAGTTTGGCACCAGCCAGAGCCGCTGCTAGTCCTGACATTGATCCGTCATCAATGCTAGATCCTCCACCACCTGTTGGCAATGGGGGAGGAGGAGGAGGTGTAGTTCCCGTAGGTGGAGGAGGAGGGGGAGGGGGAGGGGGTGGTCCACCAGATGATGTGGATATTCCAGTGGCAACAGAGGGGTGACCTGGTGGAAGGGCAGGACCTGAAACAAAGAATTGTCATTCAGGAACTGGAATGTATTGTCTTGTTTGCTTTCTTTGCTGACAATTGTCTGGGCCAATGATAGCAGCCAAAATCAAAGCTATAAGAGACATAATTTCTAGGATCATTAGAATCTCTCAGGTGATTTCATCGGGTGACCCAAATCATAGGGCTTGTTGGGAAATAACTTGGGTCTTCCCTCTTGCCTGTAACAACCAGCTGGCATCTCCCTCCATCATATTTAGTCTCTAATTGGATGCCTTATTTTAGGCTTAGGAATGCTACACCGAGAAGGGGATATATCTTAGCATTTTATTAAAAAAGTACCAATATGTAATAAATAAAAAGTAATGTATTAGTGTACATAATAATGTCCAGTAAAAACTACATACCTTGCAGTGATTAAACTGAATATGAGAGGGAAAAAGGGGGATTCAAGATCATATAACTCAAGTTGACAATTATAGCTACAGTATATGGGCATTATTTTCAGTCATGTTCTGTTTCATTGCAAGACATTATTCTTGAAAGCAAAACCTACAATGATGGCTTTGCTTCAACATTGTTATTCAAGGCTTTTAATCCAAAAATCTCATCTGAAATCTTACATGAAGCTCCATTCTGGAGGACAGCTGTCAACAGTAGCATATTCAGGGGATAATTTTAAAGAGTTTTTTTAATATTTCCAAATTGTGCTTTTAATTCTATTATTATTTTTTTTAAGCCATATAATCCCTCCAAAAAGAAAAGCTTGGCTAAGTACAATTAAATCTTAGTTGAATACATGTTTTCAAAGGCAAAGAAGTTCTATATCAGGGGTGTCAAGCTCAATTTCATCGAGGGACACATCAGGGTTGTGTTTGACTTGGGTTGGCAGTGTGGACGTGGCCAGCTCGACATCACTTGTGTCAGGGGTGCTTGTAGTGGCCCGAGCGCTCTGCCAGTGAAAAAGGGCTCCTGATCTCCATTTCTGGCTGCAGCAGCCTCCTGCAACCCTCTGCCAGAAACAAACGGAGTTTGGGAGAGGAGTCGCGTGCGCCCTCCCGAGCTCCATTTTCACTGGCAGATGCTCCACAGGCCAGTCCTTCACTGTTTCCAGGGTGCCCCGTGGGCCAGATCTAAGCACCCACAGATTTGGCCTGCAGGCTTTGAGTTTGACACCCCTGTTCTATATGGTTCTTATGCAGATAGGTGGTTTAAACAGATTCAAAAAATTCTTGCTGCTGATCCCAAAATTTGTTATCCAGGGGTACGATATTGGCATGTTGCTGCTTTAAATAAAAATTATGGGGCAACAAGCAGCAAAGGCCAAAGTTCAATATTACCCATAACCATTACAATAAATTACCTTTTTCAGTTTCCTTTATATTTTAGCAGTTTACATTAAGTAAATATAGAATTAATTTTTCTAAAATGAGATTAAATCCATTGCCATCAAATTTGCTATATAGTATAAATTTCAAAAGAATCCCATGTCTCAAATATGTTGCTCCTGTAATGGTCATACTGCCAAAGCAGAGCAGCATCACTGTTAATTGCAGTGGTCCTTCATATAAACAAATATTTCATTACACAGATAAGGAGAACCAACTAAGCAAATCCAATCATATCTCAGGTGTAACAATATTGCTCAGGTGTAACAACAAACATGCACACTTCTTTCCCAATCTTAATCAATAACTTTTTCATAAGCCAGTACCCCTCATTGAAATTCATTTGATTAATCCTAACGGAATGTTCATTCAAAAGTTTTAGAATTTTGTTCTTTCAAGCAAATTATTCTTCAGATACTTCATATATATTGACTAAATAATCCACACCAAAATATGCCACCCTTATCTCCTGCTCATTTCGTTGGACTGTTAGTTGATCAGATTCTTGTAGAGAATTTAAGCTTACAATAAATCTTTATATTCATTTGAACTGTCTGAATGTCCTAATTTCTCTGGCACTTGACATTTTCCTTGTATTTTGAATAAATATTTTCGGGTATTAGATGTTACGTTGTATCATTGCCACCACTCTTTCTTTTTGTTTTTGTTTTCAAAGTAACATAACTGTAGTGCTTCATGTAAAAGTGGCCTTACATTGATTTAGCTCTTTAAAATCACTATTACAACCAAGCCAATAATCAGTAATTAGCACCCAATACAAATAATCAAGTTAAGAAAGAATTAAGAGTTTTAAACTTATGTCAGAACTCTGTCATTATAATGAATTGGGCAAAATCAGATATATTAAAAACATATATTAAAAAAACCCCAATCTTCAGAAGTTGTATTAATACATGTGTAGAATTCTATTTTATAAATATTTTTAAGATTTAAGGTTATTGAATTCAGTATCAGGCTTTAATCAGCATATTCTCATAGTTAAGCCTGCTGTTCATCTAAAAAAGAAATTAGTAATTTGCAGTAAGCATCATAAAAATGTTATCATATGCTTAGTAATGTTTAACAAAAGAAACAACTGGCAAGAACGAAAAGTTAATATTTAAAACATGTTCCATTCTGCTCTTGAGTTTTATGACATTACCATAACGTATGAAAAAAATATATATTCGGATTATTGCATTTCCAGCAGTTTTTTTTAAAAAAAGAAATTATTCTTTTGAGCAAGAATGATCTATTTTGGCAATCAACCAACAATTCTTCATTCTGCATAAACATATTTCCTCCAAGTGAACTACTTGTACTTTCATTTTATTAGGATTTCTTCTTGCTCCGGTTTAGCTTTTTATTGTCATATAAATAACATGTAATTTTAATCTATATTTTGGAAACCATTTCTAAATTCAAGGCTATGTTTGAATCTGTAAAGTGTTCTTCACTTTCCTGTCCAAGATTCTCATAAAACAGGAGTTAAAAGTACTGCATTGAGCTGTCACATTAAAACTATAAGAAACTACCTCACATTTGCCTTTCTGTTCTCAGAAAACTAAATACTAGATTTATCTTTCAATGCTACAACACAAAGTGTCCATTCCAATTTCAGTAATGGTATTATTAGTATTGTTCAGTATTATGTGAGTAGGACTGTTTGACTAATGAAAATTCAGAACTATTCTAGCAGCATAGACAGCAATTATTATCAGGGACGTGGAACCTTCTGGTGACCAGGAGCAGCTGCATCTTGCTGGCAGCTTATAAAGTGAGCAGGACCACAAATGTGTACAGGATTGGGTCTGGAGTTTTCTTCCTTTCCTAAATTGTGATATGCCTGAATCTTTTTTTAGTGCAAACATGAGAAGCCTGGAAATGGTTCCAATTGGATTACTGAATTACGATAATGTATTTGCCAAACAACTGTAGCAATAATTCCAGTAGTTCTGAAGTTAGAAACAAACAATAATGTATACCACCAAATAAGCTTGGAATAATGAAACACAGAAAGATTCCTACACCTTTGAAACACATTCTGGGGAAAGAAGGAAAATTTCTGCTCATGTTTGTGACCAACTCTCCCCTCTTTGTTACACCCGCTATTGTCCTAGTAAAATAATAATAATAATAAAATGCATCTCTTTGCTACCAAAAAGGTTGATGTCTCTGCTTTAAAGTGTCCAGATTGCTTGCTTAACTAGCAATCTTGTCAGATTTTATTTTATTTGGTATATGGCATCGACAGAGATCATGCAATCACTGATATACAGTAACACATTATACATACAGACACAAATATATATTATACTTGTCAGATTATTCAGCTATCATTTGCAATTTGATTAATCAAGATAATCAAATCAAATTTAATCAAAACTTGATTATTTACCTTTGATTAATCAAGGTAATCAATTACCTTTATGAAATCTTAACTAAAATTACTTCCTGGATTCTCTTCTTCAATGCTCCTTCATTGAAAATGCTTTGATCATGTAATAGGAATTAGGACACTAAACCAATAATTTCCCAACCCATATTCCACATACATAAGTTTCAACTACTGAAATAGCATGGTCATTACTAAACTTAGAATCTGCCAAGTGTAGAAAAGATTGCCCTAATCATGATTTTACATTACATCAGTTACAGCATTCTCTGGATGGTAGTTTATATCATGAATTCATCATAAGCATCTAAAGGACTACTAAAAGACTGAATGTAAAACAGGACTTTATAATCATTAAAGACTACAGTACTTATGTGTTTTGTAATAATATATATATTTAAAACATATATTCTAAAAAAGGAAATTCATCTACATATTTTCAAGTCAAGTACTTACTCATGTGGGAAAAGGTAGATGAAGCCATGTAAGAAGGGGTCCTCTTGGACAAATTCATCTCAGAAAAAGCAGCATAATGAGGATGTAATGAAACAAAGTGTGACATAGATGGATAGAGCTGGTGTGGAGAATAAGGCAACTGTTGGGAGGGCCAAGAAAAAGCCTGGATAAAGGACCCAGGTGGGCTGGTCACCACAGGTAAATGTGAAATGGGCACTGCTTCTAAATAGGAGAAAAAAGATTGATCTTTTCTCTTTGGCTGCGTCCTAGAGGAGCTTAGAGGAATTCGTGTCACTAAACAATCTTCATGTCGGCCATTCAGACCCGACTGAGGTACATTTGCTGAGGTGTTTTGGACCACTGCATCTGTAGGCCCCTGGAGTCTGCCATTCTGGGCAGCAATCACAGGAAGGACTACTGGAATATGGGGCTGTAGGATCAGCCCCTTCTGTATAGGGGATGTAAAGGTCAGAGGAGGAGAAGCAGCCTGGGGAGAATATGACAGGGAAGAACGTCTTATGGACTGATGAGAGGAAGCAGAGGCAAGAGGTGGAGACAAAGAGATTTCCTTGGTGCTTCGTGTAACAGTTCTGTAACCTGGCCAAGTTGGTGGAAAGGAAGGGCCAGGAGATGGTGGGAATTCAGAGGGAGAATATTGATGGCTAAGCAGAGGGGATTCCCGGACCCTATGAGCAGATCTGAAAGAGGCTTTGCTAGCAGATTCAGGGAGAGCAGATGCTGATGAGATTGCTTTGGCATAAGGAGGAGGAGGAGGAACAACTGCACCAGTGGAAGTAGAAGCATTGTAGTTACTGTAGTCAGGAGGAGGAGACTGGCAGTGAAAAGGGGAAGAAGACACTTTAATCTGAATGGTGGAGACTATAAAGAACAGAAAAAGGAAAAAGAATAATATGGGTTGGCACTGAGGAATGACAGAAAGCATCATGGTTAGAAGACAGGGGGAAAAGGGAATGAAACAAAAAATAAATCAAAATGATCCCAATGCTTAATAGTTAAAAAAGATTAGTGAAGATACAGGTATTATGGTTATTCAGAGGAAGCCAGAAAAGCTGCTAATTTGTTTAGTTTAGAGCCAACAAAAGACATAGCACTGAACTGCCTTGGGATTAGCAGACTTTTACATTTACAACCAATTTTATTAAAGACCCACTTTCAAGACCCTACTAGTCTAACATATACTCTTATTTGTCAAATTTGTTTCTATTTATTGTATTTACATCCCACTTCTTTATATTGTGCTTCCTTCCTTATATTGCACTTTTGTCCTTCATTCAGTTTGCAGGGTGGTCCCATGTGACCTTTTCCCAATATTAATTACATCAACATCTGTTTTGCAGTAGTATTGCTAAAGTACCCAATGAAGTTGATTGGGCCAAAGCAATCATTAATTTATGCTGTTATTTACTAGTAGCCACAATGGCTGGAAATTCTGGCAGCTATTTCCAACATACCTATTATCTCTATGAGGAAGACTAACCTGGAGAGCCCCTATGATCTCAGTGATGGAATTCTATGCCCCATGTGGATTATCTCTTAACTACAGATGATACCCCTTCTGTTCAGAGAAGCAACAATTCACAAACAATTATGTTTAGGCATACTACAAACTATGTTGCATCAAGTTAACGTTCTTTTGCATGCTGTTCAATTTTTGGGCTACTGCATCTGAGTAGTTGCCACATCTATACAGTTATGTCCCACATACTTCAATAACAAATCTACTGTAGAAACCAAGTAAGGGAGGACTATAATGTATAGCTGACTAATCTCAGTCCATTCCCATGCTGAAGAGGTATTTCTATAGAGTGTGAATGCACCTTCATTCTTCCCATAAGACCTCCTAAATTATATAATTTTGGGACCATGGACAATATGGGAAGCAGCAGACTGGTACAGTCATAGAAAAACTAATTTTTAATTTAGAATAACCTGTTGTTTTGTGAGAAAGACAAAAGAATGACCATGATAACACTATAAAATGAAGAGTATTTTCAGACATACAAAAATAAGAATCATGGAGCACTAAGTGAACTCTCTCTTGTTATTTATGCTATGTTTCTATGCTGATAAAGATATGCTAGAATGTGAGAATATAATCATTATGAGCTTTCTATTTGCACTGGGGTAATTTCAAGCAAAATTGATTTAATTCCTATCAGTAAAAATACCCTAAAGAAAATTAGAAAGAATAATAATAAAAAACTACTACATACTGCGTTGCATTTCAATGCAAAAACACCCCTGTATGCATTATGTATGAACTTCAGTAACTGAAACCACAGAATAATTGTAGCAACAGATGAGAAGCCAAACTTTTTCAATAAAAGCACAAGGAACAGCCAGAAGTTAATAGGGAAAATCAGGGGAAAAAAGTAATCTTTCTTGAGTTCCAAAAACATGATACATGCCTGTGGTAGAGGTTCTTCTTTCCAGGGATTCTTGGCGTTGCTGCTGTTGCTGCTCCATTGCTTGCCTATAATAAAAGGGTTTAAAAAGAATCCAGCTTTAGTTCCCCAAATGCATTTGAGAATCTGCTTAACACAAGGAGGGTCCAATTGGGGATTTTTTAAAAAACAAATCTCTGTGTAGTCATTGGACAATAAAGAAAATATGATTTCTATTCAATTATCCAGCTCAAATGAAGCTAGATTTCTGAAAAATATTAGTTATCTGAAGAAGGATGCAAGACACTTCTTTTCATGGTTTGTTTAGTATTTTTCTAAATCAGATCTCTAATTTGAATCTTGCTTGGCAAACCAGAATTTTTTAAATTCTATTTTTATTTTATTTTTAAAAAGTTAAAATACAAAAAACAAACACAAAACTTTATTGTTTTTCTTTAAGAAAAAAGCCCCCCCAAAATCTACTGTGTACAATCAAGACATTAAAAACTTCATTAAAAAATAATACATACACACTTATTATCCTCCCTAGTTGAATAGCAATAGCTATTTAAATTTATGTATTGCTTCACAGTGCTTTACAATCCTCTCTAAGTGGTCATACAGAGTCAGCATCTTGCCCCCAACAATCTGGGTTCTCATTTTGCCAACATTGGAAGGATGGAAGGCTGAGTCAATCTTGAGCTGGTGAGAATTGAACCCTTGGCAATCAGCAGAATTAGCCTGTAATACTTCATTCTAGCCACTGCACCATCATGGATTAATACATTACAACAATATTAATCTAATATTATTAATAGACAAGCCAGGTTTATAAGCCAAAACTTATGATCTTGGCTTGCTAAAAGAAAAACATCCCTAGAGTCCATCTCTGATGGAAGAAGTCTTAAGAATATTTTTAACTCAGGCCTTTTTCCCAATTGTAAGAACAGGGTTGATCAAGCAGCACGTATCAGCATACCTGTTCATGATAAACCAGAAACCTGAATTATACTTGCCCACTGGAATGTTAGTAGTGATTCAATGTCTATTCAGTAATACATGAGGTTATAGTTCATCAAGAAGCATTACATATGTACGGAATGGAAAACTGCCTTCATTGAAGATATATATTATGGAGTCTATGTTTTTAGCCATGGACTGGCTATGAGATCTTATGGTAATTGCCCATGACTGTTCCTTCAACACCAATTCCACATCATCACCACCAGGGCTATGAAATAATAATTATATTTATTGCAAGGATTGTTTTAGCCAGAGGAAGACAAAGTATCATCTCCGTCTAGCAAAAGTCACTCCAGAAAGAGTGTGTACATTCACACTACATGTATGTATGTTCTCACTAGATGGAATTATTCTTTTGCCGTGTGCCAATCGCTTGGCTCCTGTTGTAGTGGTGTGCTGGAAAGGTTAAGAGAAAAGGAATGAATGAAAGTCTGACACCACCCAGGTGGGAAACTGTGGAATATTCTTTATACACATGGTTATATCTCACACTTCCCCCACCCCACCTTCTGGAATTCCTTCCCCACCCAAAAATCCTGGAAAAACTTCCACAAATAAAAATGCAAAAAAAAAGTGTAGGNAAAAAAAAAGTGTAGGAGATGAGAAACAGCAGCAATTTATTTTTATTCCATTTATGAAGGAGGAGAGGGGATTATTATTATTTATTAGTATGGCATAGGACTGGTGAAATTGGGAGAATGCTCTGATACAATTTGGCTTGAAAGGATAGAAAATGAACACTGATTGGATGGCAGTTCTATGTGCTCAACTATTGTCCAAAAAGGGCAAACAATAATTTGCTGAGAAGCTTTGAGAGCTCTAGACATGCAAATATAGAAACACAACTACTCTTTTAACATACTGATGCTTTTAATAAAATTTTAAAAGATACTTCAATTTTCAACCTTGTATCCTCAACCCCTTGTGGTAACTTGGTTCATTGGAAAAGAAAGTTAAGTGTGCATTCAACTATTTTCAATAAGACAGTGATTCAGGGATATGCTAACTTCACTACAAATACCAAATGTTTACTGACAGCTAATTTTACATTATCTATTTTAAATTGCTACATATTTAAATTGCTACAAAATCACCTTTGTCTCTAACAGGCCTACCAGTTCTGATAGCAAGGTCATGCTCTACATCCCTATCAATTGATGAGTCTGACCTGGTGAGTCCCAGAAAGCATGGCTCCCTGTAGCAGGACCTGCTATTTGGAATACTGTTCTTCCTACCATCGTATTAGCTCCAATTTGGTTGGCTTTCTGCAAAGCCCTTAAGACCTGATTGTTCTTTGAGATGTGGGGTTGAGAATTGGCAATCTTGTGAGTTGTGTGAATTTATCATCTGGCTGATTAGTTTGTTTGGCTGTTCTGGGTATTTCCATCACTAGAGGTTTTAAGAAGAGATCGGACTGCCTGTTTGTCTGATATGATATAGAGCAGTGGTGGCAAACCTTTTCAGTACCGAGTGCTGAAATGGGACTGTACATGCCGGAAACTGGAAGCTCAGCTCCCCGGCGTGCACATGTGTGCTGGCCATCTGGTCTTCCAGTTTCTAATGTGCATGTATGTGTGAAGACCAGCTGGCCAGCGCATGCATGCACACTGGGGAACTGGTCTTCCGGTTTCTGGCACTCCCGTGCACACAAAGAACAGCTGGCCAGCACCGGAAGCCAGAAAACCAATGGGCAATGGCCTAAGAAGTGGCTCTGCGTGCCACTTCTGGCACGTGTGCCATAGGTTTACCCTCACGGGTATAGAATCTCTGCTTGGGCAGGGAACTGGACTAGAAGACCTTCAAAGTCCTCTTCAATTCTGTAAGTCTGGTTATTTCTGGTTGGTTTTTAATATTTAATACATTCTCATGGTGTTACCTGCCCAGAGTTGCTTTATATGAGATAGGTGGCCCAATAAATCTTGTAACTAAATGCATACATGGAGTACTATCAGTCTTTCTAGCTTAGGAGCAATATGGCTATGGCAGAAAATCATCTTTTAAAAATTTTCTAGTCAGGTTTTCCACCAATAGATTTTTTTTAGTAACTCTAGTGAACTTGTATTAGTTTCTTACATAGCCAAGATTGTGTGCTATGATTTTATATCAAATATAATAATCCTTGTAAAAATGATGGACAAATCTCAACTATTTGGAATTACTTTTAGCAAAATAGTAGAATTTGAATTTTAAAAAATAATGTAAGCCATTATCTTTCCCATAGTCCAAATATTTCATCTTGGTTGCAAGCTAGTACATCAAGATATCTTACGTGGAATCTCATTTGTTCCTCAGAAGTTTGATGGCCAACTTCTCAAATTCTATTAACTGTAAATCATCTTCACTCAAGGATAGAAAGTGATATAGGTAGTCCTTGAATGATGACAGTAATTGGGATCAGAATTTCCATTGCTGAGAAATGCAATCATAAAAATGCAATGTTGTATGGCAGCATTACTTAGTGACAGCAGCCCTGGCATTCCGCATTACCATAGTTAATAAAATTCTAGTCAAGGACACCCCCTTCCCAAATCCAAGCCATTCTGGGCTTGGTCTCTCCAAGCCTCATGCTTTGGTTCTTCTAAGATTAGAGATCCCTTCAATTCCCCTCCCCCCATTTCTGCCTGTTTAGCCAATCTGCCTGTTGCCTATGGGGTGATAAGCAGCTCCAGAAGTGTGCGGCTCTGAGGCTACCACACTGCAATTCATTGGCTTCTTGCAGTTTGCCTTAGTGGGTGAAGGGACACTGTCTTGCTTCTCCTTCCTTAGGGGAGAATTTCGATTGATGGTGATACTGGTGAAGACCTAAAGTCTTATGGCCCTTTGTTGTGGGTGTCCCAGAGTTTTACTCTCTTGTTCTTTCTATTTATCATCTGCAACAGCTCCTGGGAGAGGTCATCAATCAACATAGGTTGATATTTGATGACATTCAATTGCACATCAAAATCCAAGGTTAACAAGAAATGCAGTCAAGGTTCTATCCCAGCACCTGCAGGCTTGAAGTTCTCAGTGGGAAGAGCAGATATGGGCTTGAGATCTTCCATCAGAAGTTGGATAGTAACCTGCCAGGAATGCTCTAGCAAAACTAACACTAAGCAGTACATTGGATTAGATGACCTTATTGTTATTCTAACTCTATCATTTTACCATTGACTTCAATAATTGAATGTGCAATTGGGAACTTCCGGTTTGCAAGGCTTGGCAGCGGCAGGAATCTGCGATCATGCGCGGTTTCTGCTGTGCTCGCTGCTCGCTGTGGAGTTGCCCCGAGCAACTGGCTTCGGGGCTATAGCTACCCCGTAGAGGTAGCTGAAGACAGGCGGAGACCTAGCAGGGTGTTGGGGGCAAGCGCAACGCCCCTTCTCAGCTGGCTTAACTCCCTTTTCCAAAAGTGATAGAGCAGCAGTCAGAAATTAGACCGCCACATTAAGAAGTCTTTCATCCAGAAAGAATGTCCAGGAGGAAGCTGAGGATAGTGAAAGTTTTGGGCTGACCGGGAGGAATGGAAGCAACATCCAAGATATTCCTGAATATTTAAATTTGGAAAAAGATCACATCAGTTCCCATAAGAAGATTCTAGAAGCAGCGAATGAAAGTGAAAAAGGGAAAGATTTTTTTTTCACCTCTTCCTTCCTTACTGTGTGACAGCAGATGAATGAAAAATTGGAAAAAAAACCCGCTTTGGCATCAGCAGGTAAATCAAACTTGAAATTAAAGCAAGGGGGACAATATAAAGATTTCTGAACACTGGAAAAAAAAAATTTTTATGCTGATAAATGGCGAAGGGAGAGCGATAAAGATTAAGATTAAGATTTGTGCTGGATGAGACTGCTTAGAATTTAAAAGACTTAAGAACAAAATCATAACAAGACTTTCTAAAAGATACATTTTAATTGGAACTTTGTTAAGACTGAATTACAATCCCAGGAGAGAGAAGTGTAAAAAAGAAGAAAGTTTAAATGAAAATAGTACTGTTTGTGTAGTTTGCGATTGTTTGGTGTTTGACTTTGGACAATTTTGGAAATTCTTATTTGAATGATTAAAAATCATTTGGGTTGTTTTTTTTTTACAATGGCATTATTTTGGAATGAAACTGAAGAAATGGAATTTATAAATATAAAGAAAGAATAAGAAGGGAAGGCTCTTCTTGGCTCCGGTTTTCTTTTTTAGAATATGGACAATTTCTACGTATGAGAAAACTACAAGGACAAAGAAGATTTAGGATGAAGAAGAAGCCATCTTTACATGAACAAGTAATTTTATCTGGGGGAAGGAAAGGGGAAAGGGGGAAAGAGAATTTAAGACTTAAAAAACAACTAAAAATGGAAAAATAAGTGTGAAAAGTGGACACAATGTCAGAAAGCCAACAGAAAAGATGAATACAGAAGAGGGTAGAGATTAAGAGACAAGGGGTAAAAAGGTAGAGTGGCAGGAACAAGGCCAGGAAGGAAGGGAAGAGAAGCTATAAAGGTTTTGAAACAAGATGCTTAAACAAACAGGGACTTATTTAGAGATAATGGGTAAAAATATAAAACTGAAAAAAGAGATTCTGCAAAAGTACATAAGATTATATGTCTTATTTGTATTAGAAATAATGTAGAAAAATTTGGAAACAACATATGATTATAAAATGTGATCAAATATTCAACGTAATTTAGTGGAATTTTCTTTTTTCTTTTTTTTTGAACAAAATAAAATGAATGAAATATGAGAGAACTGAATTAAGTAAGGGGAACATTTCAATTACATAATGTCTTAAAATATAAGTGAATGGGGGGGAAGTAACTACGCAAAATAAGTGTTCCATTAGAAGCATTGATACCTATTCAAAAGGAATGTATAAAATGTTTAGAATTTATCCAATAGTTAAAGCAACAGAAAAGAGGAATACAGAAAAGGGAAATGAAGATGAAGATTGAAATAAGTTGTAAAGAAATAAGACTTATTTAGAGATAATGGTAAAAAATATAACTGAAAAAGAGATGCCTGTAAAAAATACATGAGACTGTATTGTTGTATTTGTAATAGAAATAATGTTAGAAAATTTTGGAACAACATATGATTATAAAATGGGATAAAATATTCATATAATTTAGTGAAAATCTTTTTCTCCTTTTGAACAAAATAAATGAAATGAAATATGAGAGAACTGAATTAAGAAGGAATTGGCGAACATTTTAATTACATTTAATGTCTTAAAATATAAGTGAAGTGGGGGAAAGCAACTGTGTAAAATTTATAAGTGTTCGCCATAGAAGCATGATACTTACTTGAAAAGAAAGGTATAAAATGTTTAAGATTTAAATGAATATTAATTTTAATGATAGAGTTCAATTGGTATGGATTGTTGTTTTAATTATATATATAGTTTATAATTTTTTTCTTTTTTAAATATAGTGTTTAGCTTTAGAATGTACTAAGCAGAATCCGAATGAAAGTTGTGGTATTATTTTAAGTATTAAATTTAGGGAAAATATGAAAGGCGTCGTACTCCAGATCAGTGAAGTAGCAGGATAAATTTGTGGGTTATGTAATGAGAAAAACATTAATAGACAGCTGAAACAAGACAGAACGAAAAGGATATAACTATAATGATTTTAAATTGAGATGTAAATAAATAAAAATAAATTAAGAGAGCTGTAAAAGAGGGAGAAAGCGGATACATCAGAAAATTGGTAGAAATGGTTAAAGTAAGACATGGAAACATATATAAAAGTGACACTGGAACTATGAATTTCTATGTCTGTACGAAGAGATGTAACCTGGATCAAGCTGCCCTTTCAAAAAAGATATTTTATGTTTTTATGTTATGTGTTTTGTTTGTATATGTTTGTCTTTTAAAAATCAATAAATTTTTTAGAAAAAAAATTAATTGAATGTGGAACTATATATTTTTCACAAATGGAGGCAAATATTTATCTAAACAAATTTCTAAATGACTGAATCAATATGTACATTTAAATATTAGGCTTCAGTTTATTTTTAAAATGAAAATCTGAATATTTCTGTAGATTTTGGTTCCTTACCTTCTCTGAATTTCAATTTCATCTGGAGAGGGTCCATTTTGAACCTGGCGTTGGGTTGTGGGACCTAGGAGACAGTAAAACAGCTTCATGGTTATTCATGTAATGTAGTTAATGGTAATAAGGATCTGAAAAATTGGTTATTCAAGGAAGTGTGATTAACATCCAGTGACTGGTTTCAGTGTCAATGGATCTTGGGATTTATTGCTGTTATAATGATGACTAAATTGCTTATAAATGAAGAATCTCTTGCAATCAAAAAAAGCTGTCATAACATCACTATTATGAAATAAAACATACTAAAAGGAAAACTAATTCAGAATAGAATTATAAATTAAGAGACACAGGAGAGGAAAACTGCGAAGAGATTATTGACAGAAGTGTGCTACAACTTTCTATATCTAGAATCCCTACTCCAGCCTATATATTACTCCCAAAGCCGTTTAGTACAATCAAGAATTTTCATAGATTTTGTTTTAGCCACATTTTAAACACCATGTCCCAGATGAATATTTTCATTTAACATGCAAGTTTTTAACTATTCAACCAGCAACCACTATGTGGGATGATTAGCATTATAAAGAAGGAGATGTACCAGGGAGTGTAATTCATTTACATGACTGTTAGCAATAGCAATAGCACTTAGACTTATATACCACTTCACAGTGCTTTACAACCCTCTCTAAGTGGTTTACAGACCCAGCATATTGTCCCTGACATTTTGTGTCCTAATTTCAACCACCTCAGAAAGCTGGAAGGCTATTTCAACCTTGAGCCAGTAAGGATCAAACTGCAGTCTAACCACTGTGCCACCACAGCTCTTAGATACCCTAGAAATGCCCTAAAAACAAAACAAAACAAACACAAAACAGAACTTTCTCTGGACCTATAATTTGAACTGAAATCAAAACCTATTCAGGTAGTCCTTAACTTAGAACTATTTGTTTAGTGACAGTCCAAAGTTATAACACCACTGTAAAAATTGACTTATGACCATTTTTCACACTTAAGACCATTGTAGCATCCCCATAGTCACATGATCAAAACTGGGATGCTTAGCAACCGGTTCATATTTATGATGGTTGCAGTGTCCTGGAGTCCTATGACCACCTTCTGACAAGCAAAGTCAATGGGAAAGCCAGATTCACTTAACAAGCATGTTACTAATTTAACAACTGCAGTGATTCACTTAATAATAGTGGCAAGAAATTTTGTAAAATGGGGCAAACTCACTTAACAAACATCTCCTTTAGCAACAGAAATTCTGGACTCCATTATGGTCATAAGTCGAAGACCACCTGTACTGGTCTCAAGAAGGATTCTCTTTTCCTGCAAACAATTATCAGCTTTTAGTGGACATACATGAGGACTCAGATTGTTAGGAGCAATATGCTGACTCAGTAAACCACTTAGAGAGGGCTGTAAAGCACTATGAAGTGGTATATAAGCCTTAAGTGTTCTTGCTATTGCTACTAATATTAGGCCTACAATGAAAAATGAAAATTCCATTTTTTGCCTGCGTATCTGCATTTTTACAAATAGACATTAAAAGAGTCATATATAAAAGTCACAAGTGCCTTAATTACAGATGCTTTTAAACTTGCATGTATCTACACAAAGAAGTATGGTGGACTGGTTTGGACACAATGTATGTTAGTTTTTTGAAATGAGAGGTTCATGTATCTTTTGTCCACATTATGTCCTTATAGTACCACTATCCTTTGTGCCAGTGCTGAAATTACTAGGGGTAAAAAAGTTAAGAACAGAATCATAGGTGGAAATTGGTTTACTCTCTTAAGTGTATATTGAACCTGCTCAAATATAACAATTTTTTTTGGGGGGGGGCAACATTGGGGATGCCTATGCTAGACTCAAAGTCACCAAGATGATAGCAAGAATAAAGAACTTGTAGCCTTCCATAACTTATTGCATTATAAATTCTGGCAGTGCATGAATATCTAGTATATGGAATGAAGTTAAAAAGGCAGGAATAGGAGGCTCTCAGACTTGGGATGTTATGGCAACATGGCATCAAAATCACTAAAACTAATTGATTCAAATAATGTCCATAAGCCTTCTTTCAAATAATCTGAATAAGAGAGTCAGTGCTGGAAGAGCTATTTCTTGCTGGGTCAGAAGAAAGCTAGAGTCTGGAGGACCAGAAGTTCTGCTCTCCTCCAATGTATTACCAAATTTGGTACTATTCAGGTAGCAATTATTAATGGCTGCTAAGGAAGTCTATAGATAAAGAAAAAAGCATGAGACAAGAGGTAACACAAAACTATTTCAAAGACTGAGCTTGCCAAGAGACAGATGAGATTTGGCCCCAATTCATAAATGTTTAGAATGCAGAACACACACACATCCTTAATATTATCCCTTCATGGAATTATCACCATCACATAGTAATAGAAGCGATAATAGAAGTATTTTGTTAGTTCTACAGTATTCAAGATATTAACAAAATTATTGAACTACGCAAACCAACTATGCCATTTTCAAATGTCCTCGAACAGAGGATGAGTTTTCTTTTCTTGTGATCCTAAGCAAAATAAAAATAAATCACTGTAAACAGATACAATTCATCCTGCTTCTAACAATTGTTAAACTGAAATTATCACCATTGTTTGATTTTAATTAACCAGAATGGTTTCTAGGTCTTGCAGCTACTGGCTATGGAATTTTGCCTGGTCATGTTATCTGATTTTCAATTTTGTATTTGTGCTCTCCCAACATTCATGCACAAATTCAGTGAATGGAATTATTTTTAGCAACAGCCAGATTTCATATACAAATGATCAGTCTGAGACAAATCAGTCACTGCTTTGGGAACTAATTATATGTTACATACCAATGCATGCAACTCAACCTAGTTTGTGGTTTTAAATGAAAAAGAATTTTGGAAAAAACAAGACCAAAAAACCAGAAGCAAATGTTATTTCTGTTTTCCTTTCCTAAACACTATGTCTCCCAAACATCCATATTTGTAAAATCTTGCTGGGGAGAAGAAACAATTTGATGGCAAAGAATTAAGAACTGCTTCTATTTCATTTTAAGCCTCCCCCATATTTTTTTCTCTGAAAAGATACCTTAGTTTTGGTATTTCAGTAGAAAGGGCTATTTTTTTTCTTTTACAGAAGAGTAGAACTATGAAAGAAAAGAAAGAGAAGGCAAGAAAACAAAAAGGGACTACAATTTACAGGGAAAAAAATTAAAATTAATTTTGAAAAACTGGATCAATTTCTTTTATAAAAGGCAAACATGGGCAGTGGAAACAAAAACAGAGTCCAACTAATTTTTTAAAAAAATATTAACAATGTTCTGAAAAAAGTTAAATGATGTGCTTATATATAAAAATGAAAAGATATAAGTTGCAACCACTTCTTTTTTTTTAAAAAAAAGGAGACAAGTGAACAGTAGTGAGAACTACTCGACTTACAACAAATAAAAAATTCAATATTTACATACATGGTGTGTTGAGTTAATTTTGTGAGTTTGCTTGCAAGCAAATTTTATGTGACAGACTGAGCGAGCCAATGGCAGACAGATAGATCACTGAATGAATCTGTGATTCTGTGAGCAACTCAATCTGCCTGCTTTGCCTAATTTTGGGTAAAAGTTCCTCTTTTTTAAATAAAAAATTCAATATTTATATAAATATTTATAATATTTACATACAAGCCATGCCCAGCTAGTCACATGACCACCAAGCCGCACCCACAAATTTGGCCACGCCACAGAACTGGTTAGTGGTCCCTGGGATTTAAATTATGAGTTTGGTGGTCCCTGAGGTCCAAAAGGTTGGCGACCCCTGCTTTGGAGAATAGCTTGACTCCTTCTTCTTTGTGGTACCCCCTGAGATATCTGAACACTGCTATCATGTCCCCCCTAGTCCTTCTTTTCATCAGGTAACAGGTAACAGTTAATCAGAGTTGGAAAGGACCTTGTAGGTCATCTCGTCCAACCCCCCACCAAGCGGGAGACCCTACACAATTTCTGACAGATGGCAGTCCAATCTCTTCTTGAAAGTCTCAAGTGATAGTGCTCCCACAACTTCCAAGGGCAAGCTGTTCCATTGGTTGATTGTTCTGTCAAACTAGAAATACCTAATTCCAGCAGCTGTTCTTTATATGTTTTTGCCTCCAGTCTCCTAATCACCTTCGGTGCTCTTCTCTGCACTCTTTCTACATATTTATGCTTATTAACCCAAAGGTTTATTGATAAATAAGCTTTCTGTTCTGTAACACAGTCTCTGAATCAAGGTGACATACACACTTCTTCAAAATACATGGCTGTTTTTTTTTTAACTACTTCTAAGACCCCCTTATAACTTTCACTTTCATTCCTCTTTCCCCATACAGCAGCTCCAGTTCTGCTTCATTCTTTTTTGGAGATTCCTTTTCATCTGCTGGGGGTGAGGCTTGGTTTCTTGTTTTTTTTTTTGTGCAAGACTGTTTCTTCTTTCTTCCAGGCTGCTTGCAGCTGCCTCTGGCTTGTCTTCTCTCCTTTGGCAGTTCAGCTAGTTCTCTGATTTGCTGTCCCATGCCACCTCTTTCCTTGGTCTTCTTTCATCCCCCCTACAAAACTATGGTGTCTACACTCAGACAAACATATATCATCAGCTCCAGCAGCAACTCCGAATTCCAACCCTCTTCATCTTTCATCTGTAGGAGATCTTTTGAACAGTAACAGAGTGCAGTCTCTTGTCACTTCTAGAATGACTGCACCTTCCAGAAGCTCTGTTTCTAACCAAATAATAAAATAAAATCAAAAACAAAACAGGGTTGAATTATACTATTTGCAACATTTTAGAAAACTATCCCCACTGTGAAACCACAAATATGAAAGTCTCTACCATATATTGTGCCTCAGATCCTTCTTCGTTTTTGCTCCAAATTAGTGACATTGATAATTAGTGATGAAGAAAGGTGTATAGGGAAACAACAGAAGGAACATTTTCTTCAATGTTCTTCTTTGCTCCAACCCCCCTCCCAGATTATTTTTCTATGAAAATGAAACTCAACACCAGGGTTCTACTTGATACATTTTGTACAAAGAAAGTGGTCCTGATTCTGTATGTTTTTAACAAGTATGCTTAATATGTTTAAAAGAGATAGATTTTAAAGTAGCATGACTAATAAATCAATATTGATAATTAACAAAGTACCACATAAATAAGAGAATAATGAAATAAATACTGTAGCTAGTTATCCTTTTAGTCAGGATTTTTCTCTCCCACTTCTTAATGTTTATTTAATCTAAACATCATTTAGTCATCATTAATTGGAAAAGAAAGGTCACATTAAAAAGTAAAGATTTTTTACACTAAGTGACATGTATCTGACTCAAAGTAGAACACTAGCAAGAATCTGGATGCTGCATGTTGAATTGGCTTGGATCTTCTATAACCTTTAAGAGGAATCCTGTAGTAACCAAGTCAAGAGATTACTTAATGCACTAGAACATTCAGAACCTTCATGAATCAACCAAAAATATGTAACTTGCTTTTAGACATTATCTTTTCAGATGCCTATATAATAATAAAAAAAAAACATTCCAACATAATGGACCTTACACGTTGGGTTCACAACTACCTAATCTATGGTAGACATTTCTGCCACCCTAACAAAATTAGGTTTGTTTACTATGGGCAACTCTCACTTTATGTATGAATTTCAAATTTCACCTTCATTCGTCTAATTCCAGATAAACACCCAACAAAGAAATGGCATCTTTTTATTCAGATGAAAGGGAAAAATACAACAACCTGGTAATCTGAATGATCTTGGCCATCAATATCAGACAGATGTTTGTACAAAGGGCAATACAAACTTATGAGGAGTCACAAGTAGCAAATCTCTCCATGTTATAGAAATACAACTTCCTGATGAGATAGAAGTGAAACTTCCTCCTCTGCCAACAACCTCAATCTCTGATTTGCAAGAATACTGTGGCCAGATAGCTGATAAAGAAACCAAAAGCACCAATAGGTATATATTTCCTACCTATTACTAAGCTAAGTCAATTAAGGTGTCTTGGAATCCTACATAAAATCATTTTTTTTCAAAATCTTCCAGATTTAGATACTATTCGGTAAGCAACCTTGAATAATTTGGTCAATAACTGAGCAATAAATACTGATTTGTATTTCCACAGATAATGAAAATAAGGTATTTTTTTCTCCTAGAAATCATGCTGATTGTATATTTTTCAAATCAAATAAACATATTAATATAAAGGATTCCTTTTTTTGTGAAACCTACACACAGAGTTGCATGTTTAAAACCATATATGCTTTAGTTGTTGGCACTGTATGTGTGGATGTCTATGACCATATGAAATGTCAGGAAGCAGAACTTACTAACGCAGTCCTATCCCCTAAACTCTAAAATTAATACACTTTTCATAGCTAAAATAACTGTTATACAAAGATTCTGTTCTGAGGGAAAAAAGCCAAGCCCTGTTTCTCTCAATTAATATTGAAGCACACAAGTCAAATAGGGAAGACATAACTGAGACAAATCCAAATATTTTGATCTATTGGTCAGATCTCAGCAATTTATCCATTAATAATCTAATCAAAGAAAGCCTTAATTATATAGGTAGATCTCACATGGCAATTTCCTTGGATAGTTATTCACAAACCCAACAGTAATAAATGATAGAAAAATCATTTCCTGATCAATGCATTTACAACAAAAGCCTGCAATGTGAAATTTATTTAAAGCCTGGTCAGTTTCAGACAGCAGCTGCCAGTTAGCCAGAGGATACTAATCAACCAATTAAGGTCACAGAGCTGAACTTGTTAACTAATAGTTAGCACTTTTTTAGGGATATGCTGTGGAGAAAACAGCTAGGAAAGAAATAGCTTGTTTAAGCAATCTCTCCGTCTTGCCAGGGGGCAAAAAAGGGAAAAAATGGGGCATGCACAGGACACTGTGTGAGAAAACCATCTAAATGAGAAAAATTTACCTAAATGTGTCTTTTCCACATCTGCAGCATCTTTTTCTTCAGACATGTGGTTTGCTTAGCGACCATGTTCTTTAGCTACCATTCTGCTGGAATGGATTGCAGTCACTAAATGAGGACTACCTGTATTTAACGAACAATAATGATCTCTAAACTAGTTCTAGAAAAGAATTTGAATGAAAAGTTCTTTAAAAAAGCAATTACAAGATAAGATGCAAAGTAGTTTAAAATAAACATCGTTATAAGATGCAGTTACAACAATGATGAATTAACTTTATAACCATTCCTCACATGTATGACTTTTACAGATCAGTAAAGGAAAGGAAAGCTGCAGTAAAATAAAAAGCAGGGTTACACAGTTCAGCTACACAACAAAATTGCTGATCTCAATTGTAGTCACTAAACAAGACCTACCAGTGTTGTATCGATTCCCACTTGTCTTTTTATGTTTTGAGTTTAACATGCACCCAAAGCAGTTCTCAGAAATGACAATCACATCTTATAATTTGAGAAAAAATGCAAAAAGGAAATTCTTCTATTTGCTACTTTAGATTAGGGCTCTCAAACTCATGGTCCACGGGCCGGATGCGTCATGCACTGGCCACACCCACACCTGGTTTAGCAAAGGTGGGAAAAGTTGCAACACGTCACGTTGACAATGGGAGTTTGACACCCCTGGCTTCAGATCATCATGATGCATATAATTATTGATGCAATAATTTCTATGATCATTTAAATCAACTACATTTTGGAAACCAACCAACAAATGAACTCCATCTCAATTTTTTTTTAAATTAAACAGCCAGCAAGAGATGCAATTTATCCCCTTCTATAGGGTTGTGCATGTTCCTTTCTAAATTCAGACTCTGAAGCTGGTTCCACATTAATATTCAGGCAGTAATTACTACAATGGAAATACTATAGTAAGAGGGCCAGTGACTAAGAATGAAAAGACTCTTAGAAATATGAATCTAGGATGCAAAGAGTTAAGCACTAATATGAAACAATTCTACTCAAAACCACAGACTTGTATGTCTCATTTCATTTTAAAATTTTAGACCTGGGTTTATATTCATCTATGTTCAAAATTTAGGTTTTTCTCCTCCCTGCATGTTAAATAATATATGCTAAAAATATCTGAAGGTGTATTTGAAAAATGGGCAACTTCTCACCTAGAAAAGTTAAGCTTGATCATTGATCAACAGCACCAGCAAATGCAGAGTAGAATATGCTAAGAAATGTTACAGATATTCAAAGCAAATAATATGACTACTTATAACTTACTAAAATTACTTTTAGTCAGTATTCACTACCCTTGAGGAGTCCTCTCCTGCTCCATTTATTGACATTACTAGACACCACCTAAAAAACCTGTTTTTAGCCATCATCCATTGGAAAAGAAAAGACAGAACAGTCATTTTGCACATTATGGTACTAAATGCATCTCCCCAGGACTATCAAAAAGGAAGGTTCATTTCAAAGCTTGTAAAGTCCAAGCATATAAAATCAGAGAGGAAGATTAGCAATACAGTCCATTCTTCTCTTTGCAACTGCAATTTGATTATGAAAGACACTCAAAGACAGAAAACAGAGAAGTAAAATGTTTCCATCACCTACAAGACATTCGGCATAGGATGATGCAGTCACACTGACAGAAGCAGAAGCAGTGGCAAATCCATTCTCTGTTAATCATAATAAAACTTCAGGACAACTTTTTCATGACCAAATAAATACCTAGCATCCCTTAATGGCCAGGTTATACAGGATGAAATCAATATCTTCCCTACAGCAGTAGAATGGGCCTCTTTCTTTAATTATTTAATCAGAGGCTACATCCTGAGTATAACAGAAAGCTTAAATGTTAGGTTTATAACGTAGCATTCTGTCTAGAGAACAAAAATAAACATGGCTGAAATGGCACTATAGGAAACATTTAAGAGTCCCAGAAGGACAAGATGACTGACCTTTCTTCATACTTTACTGCTACGGCTACTGAGGAAAGCAGAATATGATAATGTAGTACCTTTAAATGAAGGTCCCTGCACAGCTGCTTTGTCTTATCTGTAGCTTTCAGAAGGACAGGTATTAAATGAATCAACATATTTCACCTTCCCATAATATGTAATCCATGCATCCTGTTCATCATTATCATCATTTTTAATTTTCTATTAGAATTATATGCTGCCTAGTACCAATTTGGGTGTGTGTGTCTTTTTCCTTCCACCTTTCCCAGTATTGAATCTCTTCTTCTGTAATGATTGAAACATAAACTTAAATTATCTTCATATTAAAGGGATGTCCACAAAGTCTAATCAATATTATTCAGTCATAGATTGTATTGAAGTCAAATATTGTTTTTGCTGTACCCTTCTATAAAACTATAAAAGCAACACCCTTCCTTTCCTTTTTGTGTCCTGAGTAATAAACAAAGTTATATTCTAAATGTCCAATCCTAATCCACCGCAATTTGCTGATGCCTATGATGTCTATCTGTAATTGTTTCATTTCAATTTCTCTATGTTTGTGCTTCTCATGTTCCATGTTCCCATTTTGCAGCTTAGGTTTTCTTTTCCTGTATAACAGCATCAACAACTAGATGTCCTGAAGGCTTTAATTTAGCCATATCTTTAAAATCTTCTGTTCTTTGAAAAATCCTTACATCTTCTTTAGTGGCATGTCGACAGCCTTCCTACCTGAAAGGCCCCTCATCTGGCATTTTGTCAACAGTGTTATATTTTCTATCTACTTGGTTTTTGGTAAAATCTAGGAGTGGCTTACCATTGTTTTTTCCTTACAAAATATTGATGCTATCTTCACTAAAGTAATAATCTGCCTCCAGCATCTTCCTATATCACTGCTGCTCAATATAGGTTTCTGCTTGCTTTGGCTTGGCAGCAGGATATATACATCCAATGGTCTTTAGCCATTGTAAGAATGCCCCCTTCCCCACTCCCAAAATGAAGTGGTACAACAAGACTCTCTCCCTCGTGTGTGTCTGTATGTGTGCAGATGCACAAACTTGTGGATATATAAATGCCTTTTACTATAAAATCTTTCATACTTCCCCAAAAGAGTTTCTGATGTTTCCAATTATCACTCTGGATTACCCATTTAACAAATTTTATGTCACAATAAGAAAAATGATCAAAGAAGATAAAATTGTTGCATGCCACATTTACCTGAATAGAAACTGACATAGAATGTCAAGGCCTCAGATGCATTTGCTGCCATTCTACATTATGGCTCCATTTATATTAGTTGTTTATGCTAGCTATGTTCATACCATTATATTATTTGCATTTTTACAGGAGACTGAAATGTATCTTTAAAAGAATTTAAATTATCCACAATTTTTCTCTCAAAGGGGATAAAACTATTACATACACATACAAACTTTTTGCATACACAAAAAACCCTAAGATCGTTATAGTAATCCAATTTGTGAATAACTTTGTATTAAATAACTGATACAGCAGTTTCCTTTTCCGAGAGGCAATGGGAAGAAGAAACTGCTGTATCAGTTATTTAATATGTCCAACAAACAGTGCAGATGGTTGCAAAGAAAAGGGGTGTTATATATTTGTGAGATACAAATAGTTGAGATCAAGTGTCCTTTCAAAACCAGCATCTTTCATATTTGCTGCTACTTATTTAGATCTCTCTTTCTCTTCCTAAATATGGACTCTCATCTTTATCATTTAACCACACCTGCCATGATCCATGCAGGAAAGGAGGCATGCTATCCCAAGCAGTATGATGATTGTTTTAATTGCTTCTGGACTGAAATCCTTTCATTGCATCATTAGCATGGGACCTAAACAGCCGCCTAAAATAATCTTAGGGCTGCTCTTGCATACAAATGCAATGTATAATTCTTAAATTCTGAAAATTCACATGAAGTATTTGGACCTCACACAAACTATAGCACCTTTCTGTTATTCAAACAATCTGATTTTTGTATGTATGTAATTTTTGTATGCATATAATTGAAAGATGTTTTTATGTTTTGTTTGTATGTTTGTTGTAAAAAATAAAAACTTAAATATGTATAAATAAAATGTGTTTTATTTTTCTTTTATGTACACTGAAAGCATATGCACCAAAGACAAATTCCTTGTGTGTCCAATAAAGAATTCTATTCTATTTTCAAAACTTAACACAACCCCATGGAGTTGTACTGTTAAGAGAGAAAGGCTGGTGGAAAAGAAGGGAATTGTATGGCAAAATGACCCACCTGTCTAACCTGTCAAATGAATGCTACTCTCTAAAGAACTCAAAAGAACTTTAACATGCAACTGTCTCACCTAGTTATAAAATGACTTGGAATATGGCCTAATCATGTACAATAGCAACTGGCTCACTGGTAATTGGAAAGCTTCTAACATGTTATTAAGTTCCCATCCAAGTGAAAAACCAAATACAATCCAAGTAAAAAAAAACCAAGCATATTTGGTTTAGGTGGCACTTGGTTCAATAGCAGTAACTATGACAGGGATCTAGGAATCCTAGTGGACAACAACTTAAATATGAGCCAGCAATGTGCTGCAGCTGCCAAAAAAATGGTATGAGGGAACTGACACTGCAGAAAAATGCATTTATATTACTGAATGTAAATGAAAATCAGCAGCAAAACACTTTTAGCCCTGTTGAATTCATGCAGCATGTTGGAATCATTATGTGATTAAATACATTATAGTCATTAAAGGTTAATTTAATATTTCTCAAGATTCCTATAAGACACAGTCATTCTAAAATTATATTTGCATTCAGTTTGAATGGGTTTAGTATAATCACCAAACATTTTTCAGGAAGAAAAACTTGAAAAAAATTGTTTACCAGTGTATTTTTTTTTCTCTCCAATTTACTTTTCCATACTGGGCATAATTTTTTGACTATATCCAGTTTGTAATATCACTCTACAATGCCCTTGGTCCATGCCTGATTAAATTTTCTGTACTATGAACAAACACTGTGCTTGATCAGCCATTTATATAATCCATCAGTATAATGTTCCCACCATCAGTATAATGCTCAATATTATTCATTTGAGATCATATTAATTTTTTTATTTAATTTGATCATGAAATTCTTCTCAACTATATAGTCTTTTGTAGTGAATGAAATCAATAAGACATGATTACTATGAGGCTGTCTCTATCAAAACATTAGTGTATCCTTATGGGACACACATGCAGTCTTTAAATTTAGTGTGTGAACTATTGAGACAAACTACTTAGGAAAATGCCAGCCAAGAGATTTCTTCTTCAGTTCTACCCTCTCTGTAGGTTAATTAAAATTTTTGTCTAATAATAGAGCCTTATGTTTGTTCAGATAAGCTATTCATCACTAGATTTGAGTAAAGGCTACAGAACATTATTTGGCTAGCATTCTGAGTTTATTCTAATGTGTTACTTTTATTTTAGAGGTGTGTTAGTAAATCATGCAAATATAATTGGCATTAAATATTTGCTCTCAGTAAAGGCAGCTTAATAAATATAGTGAGTAATTTCTGCAAAATGGTTTAGAATTTTAGGAATTAATCTGCTTTCTTTTAAATAAGTATGTACAGTACATAGTACATATTTTCATGAATACAATGAGAGTCAATGGAACATGAGCAACTGTTTCATGCCAAGATATAGCCATCCTTGGAACTGTCTACACCAGCCTTCCTTGACCTACATGTCCTTCTAGACATGAAGGAACTGCAGCTCCCACTAATTGACAGTCAGTATGGCTGAAAGCTGGAGTTAAAGGCCCTGTCACACTGCCCAACGGATGCAAAACGTTTGTAAAAAGGACACAGCGGACGAGAAAAATGTTC
>BHFT01021833.1:0-10271 GCA_004320025.1 Laticauda laticaudata
TTCATACCCCCCGCATGCGCAGTGAATGCTTTGCATCCGATATACATCCGTGCGGCATCCCCTTTGTTTCCTATAGGTGCACGTGATGCATCCATGTCATCCGCTATGCATCCATCCCTTCCGCTATGCGTCCGCTTCGAAATTCTCCCTGGAACCCCTTTGGAGGTGTAATCCACTTCCATCCACTTTCATCCGCTAGGCTTCCAATGAACATCCATTTAACATCCCCGCTACATACTACCCACTTTTTGGAGTGGATGAAAACGGATGGAGCCACCCCCGAAATTTTGCTCATCCGCTGTGACCTTTCTGCATACGTTTTGCGTCCATCGGCCAGTGGGACCTAGCCTTAGTGTGTGTGAAACCTTAGTTCAAATTCAGGTATCTGAATTTCATACCAATAAAATAAAGTTAATAATCATGATAAATATCATTCCATGTGGTAGGTAATGATGGATATTCTTGCTTATTGTTGTATTCTTCTGTTCTATTGTTGTATTTAATTATTCATTGTCGTTGTACTATCACTTTTTCTTATCTCTTTGAAGCAATTTAATAGGGTACTTTATGAACTTTGATCTGCTCTAGCTTTGCTGTTTTGTTATCACAAAAGTCTTTTTGGCTTCAGGACAAAAGATTTACTTCCAAATCACAAAGGTAATTTTGGAACACTCTTTCATCATCAAACTGGCTTTCTTCTTCTATCATCATACTCAAGAGTCTTGTCCACCTGATTGGACTTTTTTTTCTTGATTCTCATTTTTTTTATTATGTTGATTATATAGAAATGATGCAAGATTCCATTAATGACCATAGGAAAGCAGCCAGCAATTTATGCCAATGGAAGATCAGTCATTCTAAGATGATGAGAAAGGAGAATGAGAGTAGGTGAATAAGTTGAAATAGCACTGTATTTCATTGGAGAAGAAGTATGCACTTAAAGACAAATAATACTCTAACCAGCACAGCATCCTTTTTGTTCTACAGGAAGTAAATGATACATTTTCTGATTTCTATACATTTGATTTGCAATTATACCCATAAATAGCTTGTATGTTTTTGGCAAATAGTTTTGTCCCAGTAGTTTCTAGACTTATTTCCCTATTCCTTGTCCTTCTAAATTAGAAACATCTTTCCAGTTGTTAGTCATTCTTCATTTTCTTTCAAAACTCTGTTCATCTGGTCTACCAATCTCAAGTTTAGACTCTTAAGTGATTTTAGCCATAATCCAGTGAGTTTATCTGATCCAGGAACAGTCCTGTTTTTGACATTCTTTGACTATTTTCATACCATTACCTTAGTTATCCTTATATCTTCCATACTGGATACTTTCACCATGCTTTCAACTTGCTTATCCATATTGCATTCCTATTGGGATTTAAACTTGACACAAATTTGTCCAAATTTTTTGTGTCTTTTTCAGGTTTTCATTCATTGATTATTTCCTATTTTCTGCTTCTTGTTATTACTAAGTTCTTTCTATCCTTCTATGCAGGACATGGCACATAAGCATTACAGGGTCTGTAGTATAATAAGGGACTTTACACATCCTTTCCATGCCTTTTTTTCATTGTTGCCTTCTGAGAAGAGGCTTTGTGGTATCCAAAGCAGAACAACTGGATTCTGTAACAGCTTTGTTCCTTATAGCACCATATCAACCTTGTTAACTCTCAGCATTCCATTTTCTGCTATGCATTCAAAGTGGACTGTGATTAATATATGTTTTGGTATCATTTTTATATAACTTGGACTTTTTTTGTACTGCTGTTGTTATTATGTTATTTTTGTTATTCTTGGGATGATGACATTATTTGTTGGGTGCAGTTCCTTCCTTTGAGAGTGGGCACTGGAATTTCATTTTAATGTGTGCCATTCTGTATACAGGTAAATGACAATGAAGGTTATCTATTTTATCTTATTATTATGACTTGTCATACCATCAGCCAGATGTTTAGATTCCAGTTGGCATTTTTATTCACCAATCAAGTCTATTTCAAGAACCTGGGTTAGACAGAGTTCTTGTTTGATGATGTCAATTACTATTATTATCATTCATAATGCTATTAGCTAAAGTAGTATTTATTAAATGATTTTCATAAAATAAAGCCCATGTCACACTGGCCAACGGATGCAAAAAGGACACAGCGGATGAGCAAAATGTTCCATCCGTTGTTATCCGCTCTAAAGGGGCAAAAAATTTGCATAACCGGAGAGATAACACGGACGCGGGGAGGACACAGGGCCGGAATGCAAAGCGGATGCGGAAGCGGAAGCCCAGCGGATGGAAGTGGATGGGAGCGGAATGACACATTCCCGCGGGCTTCCGGGGGGCCTCAGCGAAGCAGAAGCGCGAAACGGATACAGCGGATGCAGAACGGAGCGCCTGAGCGAATGAAAGCGGATGCACAGCGGATGCGACAGGCGGAAGCCTAGCGGATGCTTAGCGTAAATTACGCATGCGGGGAGGATGCATTGCGTGCAGCCCACGCGATATAACGGAGAGGCAAGCTCGGAAGCAAGTCGCCATTCAGAGGAAAGACCTGCTGCGGACAGATTGGGCTGCTTGCCTGCCCTGCCTGCATGTTCTGCCTGCCAGCCTTGCTGCCAGAGTTGCTTCGCAGCCTTGCTAACAGCCTTGCTGCCAGCCTTGCTGCCAGCGCTCCCTGCAGCCTTGCTACCAGCCTTGCTACCCTAGCCTTCTACCAGCCTTGCTGCCAGCCTTGGCTGCCAGCCTTGCTGCCAGCCTCCCCTGCCAGCACTTGCTAAACCAGCCTTGCTGCCAGCCTCCCTGCAAGCCCTTGCTGCCAGCCAGTCCTGCCTGCCAGCCTTGCTGCCTGCTTCCTGCCAGCCTTGGTTTCATGTACTTGCCTGCGCAGCCTTGGTGCCTGCTGCCAGCCTTCCTGCAGCCTTGTGGCCAGCCTCCCTGCCAGCCTTGGTGCCGTGCCTTGGTGGCCAGCCTCCTGGCATTGCGTGAATGCCTGGCTGCAGCCTGCCTGCCATCCTGAGCCTTGCTGTCTGCCTTCCTGCCACCCTTGCTGCCGTGCGCTGCCTGCCAGCCTTCCTGCCAGCGCTTGATTCCTGCCAGCCTCCGGCCAGCCAGCAACCCACAACCATGCGGAAGCGACACAACGAGCCTCAGCGCATCTGCTGCCAGCCTGGCTAAGAGCAGGGCTAACCAATACCAACCCCCCTGGCCCTCATCTGGTTCTCCTGGGGTATTCTGGCAGGACGGTGCTTAGCTCTCTGGGGCCTGACGCTTCTGCTGCTTCTGCTTCTGGAGGAGCTGATGACAAGCACTCCAGCACCAGCCTACCTCCACAAGCAACCTGCACCCTTCACCCCTGGGACTGAGCGACGCAAGAAGGAGTACCAGAGACTCATTTTTTGTCTATAGCTTGTTGTTAATAAATCTATTTATGATTCACACAGCTTGCTCATTTCTTTTTTTTAAATAGTATTGGGAAAACTTTTAGAAATGTTTTTTAAGCCTTTGCATGCTGTGGGATGGGTTAAGATAGCTGTGGGATGGGCAAGGGATACCTTGTGGGATGGGTAATAGCTGTGGGGTAGACAAACCCTCCAGTGCAAGCATACATGGAACTGTAAATGGTCCACCCTCCCAAGGTGCCACACTACGGTCCCTTTATTATCATAATAGATGTAAATAATTATCCACACATGTCAACATAAAACAACTCTTTATTAAACATACATGGCCCAATCTCATCCTGTGAATGAGACACAAGGCTGAAGAAAAGCATCCAATCAAGCATCTACATCATCCTGTCTTGCCACTCCACTGCTCAGCGGGGGTTGCACCATTGTCTCAGGAGTTGCGCTGGCTTCTTCGCTTCTGTGAGGCTTCTGTTGGGGCCTTGCACATCCTCAGTGTCGATCAGGTTTCGCCCTTTGCTCCATTCCCCAGGCTCCATGGTCCCATTTGCCTTGCTGGAGGTGCCATGAGTCTGTTCCTGCAAACTGGGTAGCGGGTGCGCATGAATGATTGTGCAGGATGCAGCAAGCTTACCACGGACCTCTCTCACAGTCTCTGGGCAATGCTGCATGGTGGTGAGAAGTCCTGGAACCTGTGGCCAGGATGCCAAACGGCTTGTCCAACCAACCCGCCTAGCCCTGGACAGCCTGTAGTTGAAGATCCTCTCTTCAGGGTGAGGAGTACTGGAAGTGTAGGGCTTCATGAGGGTAGGTTTGAAGGGAGAAGGCGTCATCTTCCTACGATGAAGTAGGGCACATTTGTGTGTCGTTGGGCAGGGGTCTGGATCTGGGAAGGCCACGATAAGGGTTTGGCCTTCCGCTCCTCCTTGAGGTGACTGGTGTTGTATATCTGGCATTCTGAAGATGAGCCGCTGCCTGAAGCAGTCGTATGTACATGAACTTGTTAGTCAAGCATCGATCATGGCGAAGAGGAATGATGCTGAAGAAGCCCTTGTAGTTGAAAAAGTGGAGCCTGAGTTGAATTGGAGATTTGCAGGCCACGTGCTTACGCATCTATGGCTCCAAAACGGTGTGTGGTAAGTTCCACTTCTGATACCACTGCTCTGCAACTTCTTCAGATGGAGGGGTACTGAGGAGCTCCTCCTTTGTATTCTCGGTGATGGCCTGCACCACTTCTCTGACACACAATGCTGATGGTGGTTGGATGGCCCCTCAGCCGTAACTGCATGCTCCTGTAGGAGGTCCCTGAGGCAAGGTGGTGCAGAGTGAGTGCCACCTTGAGCCCAGTGTTTCCAGGCTGGGCCGGAAAGCTGGTGTTTGGCCTTGGTCAACCTGGGTGTCAGGCACTGCACAACTTCATCAAACAATGGCTGGAGGCATCCTCATGAAGTTCTGGAACTGCCCGAGTGTCTTGTTCCTGAACTCCCACCATCAGCTTATTGTACGTCAGTCCTTTGCTCTTCTGTGACGGCATGCTAGGATCCAACTCTTTTTGAGTGGATCCTTTTCTTCTTGCAGTAGAGATCACAGGAGCCTGCAGATGGCTTCGCACTGTTGCAGAACATCCGGTGCTCCCGAAAGGACTTTGTTACAAATCCACGGTAGATATGACTGGATGCTGTGGAAGAGGAAGAGACAGATGAAAGGCTGCAGAGGTCTGCACCGCTGGGAGCTGCTGGTTTGAAAGTGAGATGGCCAGGCAAGTTGCGTCCCGCCCTTTTTTATAGGCAGGAAAGGTGTCCCTTTGCATCCTCTAGGCATTCCTCTAAGGCATCCGTCTAGGCATGACCTCTAGGCATCCTGCAGACATCCTTCATATCCGAGAATAGGTCCCCTCTGCGAAGGTTTTTCGCGTTTTAAACGAGCTTTGTTTCCATGCTGCATCTGTTCTGCATCCATTCGCATCTGTTTCCGCGTCCGTTCCACTTCCTCCCTGCGTCCGGGCGGATGCGAGTTGCGTGATGTGGTAGGCGGATGCCTAGCGGATATAGCGGATGCGTGACGGATTCGTAACAGATGCCGTAGCGGATGCGTAGCGGATGCAGAACGGACGAACTGGATACATTTTCCGCGCCAAAAAGTTTTAGGCAGCCCAAAACTTTTGGAGTGGATGAAACGTCAATAAATGGATGCTGGACGGATAGAGAGGAAGCAAAACGGAAGCAGTGAGTACATCGTGTTTTCCAACAGATAGCAAGGTTTTTTGTCCGTTTTACATCCTCTTTGCATCCTTTGGTTCACTGTGACATGGGCTTAACTGTGAAATCGATAAATAATGTGAAACTTCATGAAAGGGCAAATGAGCTGAAGCGTTTGGCATATAGGTCTGAGGTGTACAAAGCAAAGAAATGGCAAAATCTTTAATGCTGCATTCGTCCAAAAACACAAAGTGCTAATTTTACTTTCAGAATGCATTATGCAAATCAAATGCATTTGCAAATAATTGTTCATCTTGGCTGTTCTGTTCTGATTGCTTTTGGTAGAATTTTTAAATTCTGTTGTATTTTTAATCTGTTTGTCAGTGGATTGCATTAAAAATTGAGACAACCTGCCCTTTCAAAACTAGCAAGGCGGGTAAAAGGATTATAAACCCTGTATTTCTGCTTGATGATTTCTCCTTATTCAGAAAATTATTAAATCCCTCCATGATCCTGGAAATGGACTTTGAGACATAAAGTTAAAAAATTAAGAGGAATACCCACATGTGACATTAATTTACCTCAGATATTTCTATTTTTCCAGTATCTTTCCAGCATGTTAGTAGACTTTTAGCAATGCACTAGTTATCAGATACAGAAGCAAACTAAATATTTAACAGAATTCATGTCAGAGATAGATTTAGCTACCTGGACTGATGCTGAATAATATTAATACAAGCTTTCCCCCAAATATCCTATTCAGGCAGCGGGAAGGTTTTAAGGACTTTTAAGAACATTAAATCAAAGTTGACTCTTTATTGAAATTCAGGAAATGCATATGGATTCTCCCCAAAAGAAACACAACTGGGGTTTTCTTGATCTTTCCTTACAGTTGAGTACTGATTTGCTTATCTGTTCTTTTTTAAAAATGTGAATTCATGCATAGCAATACTATATCTGCTCAGTTAGAGCTATTTTGCAAAATCTGTTCCTAGAGATAGAATCATTAATCTGGCCATATTAGCTTTCTGTACTGATAAATAAAATAAGGTTAATTCAGAATTAGGCTGAATTTTGCTATTTCCTATGATGTAGATTTTAAAGTGCTGATAAATAAGTAGAGATAACATTTCCTTCAGCTTGCATTGTAACTTCCTTAGCTATTGCAAGAGGAATGAAAGGAAAGGAGTCCTTGCAGGAATGTAACTGTTTTTTTTCCTGGTTGTAACTGATTAGAGGGGTTGGCATTCACCTCCATTTCAAGGGCCATTGAGCTGGCACTGTCCAAAGATGTTTCATTGGTCATGTGGCCAGCATGATGTCATGGAATGCTGTTTCCTGCCCACAGAAGTGGTACCTGTCCATCTATTTCCGTTTGCATGCTTTCAAACTGATAGGTGGTCAGGAGCTAGTTGAAGACAGGTGCTCTCCCTGTTGCATGACACTTGGGTCTCAAACCCAGGCTGTTGTCTTTCCAGCTGACAAATTCAGTGTTTTAAGCCATCACACCATCCTATGGACAAAAGTTTATTTTCTTTGGGGTAGGATGTAGAAATGAGTTTTTCCTTCCACTCTGATTTTCTGAAGAGAATTTCCACAAAACATTCTTCTGTGGCCTTGACTGGATGAACCTGGTTCAAGAAAAATTAGCAACAGTTAGACACTGACAATAAACTGACAACCCAGATATGAAAGTTTTGGATTAAAAGACTACTTTGTTGTTTTAATAATGCTGAAGGAAGCAGTGGACATTGTCAGTTTATGAGAATTGTTGGAGAATCATCTATTTTATTCCTTCTTATAGTGATTGTTGATGCCACATCTTTTCTCAGGGAGATTGATAACTGATTGAATCAGGCAAAATTCTAGAAGAATTACATAGTAAAACATAACACAGTAAATTAGATTAAATCAAATAATGTTAATAGCAGTAAACAGAAAAAAGGCTTTTGAATAACATCATGTTAAAGCAGTGTGCGGCGGCAGTCAAAAAGCCAATGCAATCCTGAATTGCATTTATAGAGGAATACAATCAAGATCAAGTGAGGCATTAGTGCCACTCTATAAAACCTTAGTAAGACCACACCTAGAGTATTGTGTCCAGTTTTGGTCACCACACTATAAAAAGATGTTGAGACTCTAGAAAAAGTGCAGAGAACAACCAGGATGATTAGGAGGCTGGATACTAAAACATACAAACAACAGTTGTAAGTACTTGGCATGGCTAGTCTAGTGAAGAGAAGAACCAAAGGAGACATGATAACAGTGTTCCAATATTTGAGGTGCTGCCACAGGGAAGAAGGGATCAAGTTATTTTCCAAGGCCCCCAAAGGGCAGACAAGGAATAATGGAAACTGATCAAGGAGAGATTCAACCTAGAAATAAGGAGAAATTTTCTGACAATGAGAACAATCAACCAATGGAATAGCTTGCCTTCAGAAATTGTGGGAGCTTCATGGGTGGAGGCTTTCAAGAAGAGATTTGATTGCCATTTGTCAAAAATGGTGTAGGGTCTTGTGCTTGGACAGGAGGTTAGATTAGATAATTTACAAGGTTGCTTCCAACTCTGTTAATCTGATTAGAATGGCTAACATTATTCTTAAACAATTTCTGCATTTACCAAGTAATTTTCTGTGAATCTCAAAAACAACTTGCATGGCCATTCTGGAGAATGAAGACACTTTGCAGGCTATATGCCTTTAGTCCAGGTTTTGGGAAGTCTCCCCCTAAATCCTAATGGAAACAACAGCTATACCAATGACTAAATGTGTCATCTGGATTTGAAGCTGAAAGACCTTGAGAAATAGGATACAAATAGAGTATGCTTCATCAACATGGGTTTCACATATTCCAAAAATTGTATCATTTTATGATATGAGAAAAAACATTTATACATAATTTAAGATTATTCTTCATTTACAATTCAAACTTCCTTCTGAAAAGTAATATTCAACCCAAGCATACTCCCTATGGCTTCTACAGAATTAACAGTCAGTTAAAAAGAAATAACAATTGAAGCTTTTGTCAGATGGGATTTAAAAATAGAAAAAGAGTTGATGAGGCAAGGAATGATACTGAGAAAGGAAAATAACACTTCTTCCCCCAAAATATTTTGTTAACAGCTGGCAGAAGTGGACCAAACGTATTTGAGAAAGGTTTGCATGAAAACTATTAGCATTAATCCAACAATACATTGAATAATGCACTGCAAAGCAAAAGTAAAGAGGTGCTGACAAAATAAACCATTGGATGAAATTTGCTTATTATTGTGATTGGTTAAAATAGTTGCTTATTGCAGCTGTGCAAAAATAGATGATCCATGCACTTGAGAGACACAAAGGAGACTGCACACCTATTGTATACTTCTTGATAAAGCCTTGATGGGAATTTGTCTTGCTGGATAGATAAAACATGGAACAGCCTGAATACTCCTTTTCTGAGAAACACATATGAAGTTCCATTTGTCATTGTCCATGTAGCCAGGAAGGAAGTTGTAGTTCAGTAAGGATTACTGGCTAAGTGGTAAATCTAAACCTAATTAATTTCCAGTTTGAATTCTTGTCCTGGTGTTCATGTCCACTTTCAATATCCCTGCACCAATCCTTTCTGTTTTTTCCAACATATTCCTATTGATGATTTTAGTTATAGTGGTAGAAGAGTCAGTAAGTAAGAAGAAACAGAAATAAAGTTTTCTTTGTCTTTCTGTGTATCATCTTAACCAATGTGATTCAACCAGTGTAACAACTGGTTTGGTGAGCATGCGCTTTGTGCATGTGCTCAGCATTTTAAAAAGCCCATTTTCAACTCTAATACTTACCTTCTGGTGAGTAAATCAGCTGAGGTGCAGCAAACTACTCTGCCACACAAATCAGCTGTGCTAAAAACCCAGGAAATAAAGCACAGGAAAATGCTCGCCAGAACTACCAGTTCACCAAAACCAATCTGAACCAGTAGAATCCCACCACTGACCTTGACACTGTGACCTTGACTACTATGTAGATAGCACACAAGCCTGTTCTCTGACAGGAGGGAAAGGGGACATATTTTTTAAAAAACAAGACATTATATATTCAGTTATTTTTCTTTTCACATGGTGGTGTTATTCAGTATGGTGAATTGTTCACGTTCTTTTTGAGATAATGGGAATGGAAATTTCTGTTTTGGCAATTTATTCATGTAATGTGCCCAAAAGGTGCTATTTATGCCTAGGTAGATTCAGAGAAGAAGAGTTTTGCAAATTAGACATGAAGACATAGACCAAAGCAGTAAGGATTAATTGCAAAGATTGATGGAAGATTGATCACAAAAAAAATATGTTAAGATCCTTTCTTCATCTCAAGTGCTATGAGGTATTTGCCTCAACTACTGTAGTGTACAAAGAAAAAGGCAAAACTCTTTGGCAATCCAGTCTCCAACTGTTGGGGCTTTGCTATTTAATAATAGCATGTTGCAAAAAAACTTATTTTCATCCAGTATTACAAGCTCCACTATTCAGCTGGAAATTCTGCTTAACAACTGGGTCATAACATTCTGCTCTGCCTGTTTCTCTGTGGTTGGAGAAGTGGGTGGGATGGTCTTTGTTTTGTTCAAAAAACACACGAGATAGACCGGGTTCCAACAACAAAGGCTTTATTCTAAACTAGTCAGTAAACAGGAACCCTTGGCTGAAACCGAGGCCAG
>BHFT01021834.1:0-34649 GCA_004320025.1 Laticauda laticaudata
CAAGCCTGCAGCATGGCCCACAGGAGCTCCTGGGACCCAGAGGGGGTCCCGGACAGGTACTGAGGGGCTGGGGGGGAGGGGGGCTTGGATCTCTCTCCTTGTTCAGATTCCATCTATTCTTCCTTGTCTTGCCTTCGGGGGCTTTGGAGAACAGCTTGACCCCCACATCTCTGTTGCAGCCCCTCCTCAAATACTGGAAGATGTTCTCCTGTCTCCCCTGGTCCTTCTCTTCCCTGGAGTAGCCAGGCCCGGTTCCTGCAACCCTTCATCCATCGTATCTCTTAATCTCCAGCCCCCTCATCATCCTGGTTGCTCTTCTCAGCACTTTTTCTCGAATCTCAACATCTTTTTTGCAGTGTGGTGACCAAAACTGGATGCAGAATATTCCAGGTGTGGCCTTACTAAGGCTTTATAGAATGGTGTTAGTACCTCACTTGATCTGGACTGCATCCCTCTGTTAATACAACTTAGGATTGCGTTAGCTTTTTTGGCTGTGCTGCACAGCTGGCTCATATTTTGCTGTTTGTCCACTAAGACTCCAAGATTCCTCTCCCAGTCTGTATCTGGGTGAATATCAGGATCTGGGTGTCCAGGTGGGCCAGAGGTTCAGTGGGGGCCACAGCTGCCATCAGGACCAGTGCAATCCTGGGCTGTTTAACACTTGAGATCACAGGAAGTAACAATGCCACTTTGTGCCCCCCTGGTCAGGCCACAGCTGGACAACTGGAAAACATGCAGAGGGCAAGGGCAATGAAGGGCCTGTAGGTGAACTCCCCAGAAGAGAAATTAAAGGAACTTGTCTTAAAGAAGGGAAGGCTTGCAAAGGGAGTCTGAATAGAGCTGGAAGGGACCTAAGAGATCTTCTAGTCCAGCCGCCTACTCACGCAGGAGATCCTCTACCATTTCGGACCAGTGCCTGTCCAGTCTCTTCTGAAAAGCCTCCAGGGATGAAGCACCCACAACCTCTGGAGGAGAGGGGTTCCATTTTAGGCATGGACCAGCCAGCCTCATGCCACTTGGGGCTCCCTCACTGGAGTCTTTCAGGCCAAGGTTGGGCCTTCGGTCTGGCATGGCCAGAGGATTCCTACCTTGGTGGGGGAGATGCTGGCCGGAGGCTTTGCAAGACCCCTTCCAAGACAAGGGGTCTCTTCTCCTCATACCTTTCCTCTCAGCTGTGGGGCAGATCCCCCTTCTTCTGGTTAGGCCTGGACCCCAGGGCATTCGGCTCCCAGGGGAGGGCAGGGCAGAGCGGCGGCGGCGGCGGGGGGGGGGTCCNGGGGGGGTCCTTTCCAATCAAGGCAGGGCTGGGGGGAGAGTAAAACCAACCAACCCCCATCTCCACCCCCACCTACCCTTCTTCAGCCTTTGGTGAGGCCTTTCTGCAACCTTATTTTTCTAACCCCCCCCCAACGCCGCTCTTCGGGACGAAGATTCCGGGCGAGAGGCAAGTCCGGGCAGCCCCTCCCACCCTCCTCCTCCTCCTCCTCCTCCCCAGCAGGGTGGGCGAAGGAATGCGCGCAGCTCGAGGGGAGGGCGGGGAGGGGGCAACAGCTTCTCCCGCTCGGCCCCCTTTTGTGTCCCCGACCAGCCGAGCGTCTCCGGAGCGGCCCCCGCGGGTGCCCCGCAGTTCAAATGCGCCGCGCCAGCTGGACGGAGCTCTCCAAACAAGGGCGCGGCGAGCGGAGGGGCCGGCCTGGAGAGCGGCGGATCCGATTTCGCCCTTTGTGTCCCGCGTCCCGCAGCGGGGGAAGCGGGGGGGGGGGGGGGGNGGGGGGGGGGGGGGGAGAAGCCCGGGGCTGGGCCGCCTGGGAGCCCCACTGCGCCGCCTGGGAGCCCCACTGCGCCCCCCGCCCTGGGGGCCTCTCCCTGGGCAGCCCTTTGCAGAAAGGAGGGGCGCCGGGTCTCCCTCCCGGCCAAAGGGCCTCCCCATCCTGCCCCCGCCCGCCGGGCATTTTTGGCCGGAGCCGACGGGCGGCGGGTCCGTGAAGGGCGCGGCCTCCCGCCCGCCTCGAAGTTCAGGGGTCCGGACGGGGCGGCTTCGCTTGGCCGGACAGCTGCCAGCCTGGCCTTTGCCCCGGGAGGGACCGGCTCCTCCTGTCCAGGGCAGCCAGCGCGGGCCGCTTCCGGTCAGTTGGCTCTCTGCCCTTTGTGTGTCCCGAGGCTGGCCAGGCCGGAGGCTGCGGCAGCCCCGAAGCTCCGTCAAGAAAACGACCCATCGCCTGAATGTCAGGCTTAATGCCTGCAACCTTTCCGCTTTGCTTGCGCTTGCCTAGTTTCCCCGGGGGCAGAATGTGTGTGGGGGTGGGGTGGGGGGCCACAGTCCCATTTAAAACTTGAATCCGCTTTGGAGGAAAAGATCCACCGTCTGCCTTGCTCTTATTTTTGACAGGGATCTCGTTGGTCACGAGCGGCTGCATCCCTGTTTTAGGCAGGTAGAAGGACAGATATGTGGCAGAGATGGATAGATGACAGGTATAGCTAGCCAGGTAAGTAGATGATAGAGATCAAAATAGACAGGTGATGGGGAAGGGAGGGAGGGGGTTTTGGTCCTCCCAATATCAAAAAGATGTTGAGATTTGGAAAGAGTGCAGAGGAGAGCAAGGAAGATGCTGCAAGTGCTTGGAGGCTAAAAGGGATGGAGGAGGGTTGCAGGAACTGGGCCTGGCTCCTGGGAGGAAGAGAAGGACCAGAGGCCACATGAGAGCAGCCTGCCAGTATTTCAGGGGTTGCCACAGCAAAGAAGGGGGACAACCTATTTTCCACAACAGCAGAAGGCAGGACAGGAAGCGATGGGTGGAAAGGAATCAAGGAGAGAAACAACCTTGCAGGGAAGAGAAATTTCCTGCCAGAACAATTAACCAGGGGGACAGTTTGACTCCAGAAGTTGTGGCTGCTTCATCACTGGAGGTTTTGAAGAAGAGCCTGGACAGCCACTTCTCTGGAATGCAACAGGGTCTCCTGCCTGAGCAGGAGGTTGGACTAGAAGACCTCCAAGGTCCCTTCCAGCTCTGTTAAGTCCTGTTAAGGTCAGGGGTCTCCAACCTTGCTTTGCTGGCCAGGGGAATTCTGGGAATTGATGTCTGCCAGGCTTAAAGTTGCCAAGGTTGAGATCCCTTTGACAGGTGATAGATATACAGCGGGCAGGGAGGTGCAGATAAAGATCTAAATAGAGCAAAGGTAGATGGCAGATGATAGACAGATAGATACACATGATGAACGCAATAGATGGCAGAGGGGGAGAGATGGATAGGCAGACCCGAATTTGTGGCAATATGTGTGTCTCCGACGGGGCCTGTCTGAAATCACCTTTTCTGAGTCAGGCTCTGGATTCAAAACCAGAGGCCCTTCTGGGCAGAGCCAGAAGTGGCTGGACTAAGGCAGGATTGAACTTGGGGGGAGAAAGAGGCGGGACAGGCTGGTCAGGCAGATCTGCACCAGCCGCCTGTCTTTCCCCCCCTCCCTTCCCTTCTCCACACCCCAATTTCAATCCTGTCTCTCCGAGGAAAAGATCTGAAGCTTTTAATAATATTTATGATTCACTGAAGGTGCTTGCAGGCTGCTTGGAATATTTGGCTACTACAAAGTTACTCCTCTCTCTTCGTACTGTTTTCAACCTTGGTAACTTCAAGGTGTGCAGACTTCAATTCCCCGAATTTCCCAGTGTCTTGGGAGGAAGGAAAAGGCAGGTCACCCTTCACAGCCTGGCATGAGGCCAGGGGAGCCCGAGGAGAAGAGGAGCCTTCCCAGCTGGGTGTGGGGCACCTCCCCAATGCGTGGATGGGCCCAAGACAAGATCAGCAGAAATTCCCCAGAACGGATACTTTGTGGGGGGGGGAGCCTGAGGGGGGGGCCAGTGAGGCGTCCCGGAGGGCTAAACCTGCCTCTGTGGCCCCTGCGCCCTGTGACCCACTGACCCCTGGACCCCCCACGACAGCCGGGCTCCCGTGATGTGGGAGGCCCCGTGGTTGACTTTGGGCCCAGCCTGCTCTGCCCAAGGCCGGGGCTCCCCCAGGGCTCCTCTGAGCTGCCCCAGGTGCCGGAGGGGACCAGTCTGGCTGCACCCACAAACGTGGGCAGGTGGGAGGGGGGCCCAAGGCCGCCTGGGGGGCAGGGAGGGAGGCCCTCCTTTGGCCGGACTGCCGGAAGCANGTGGGCAGGTGGGAGGGGGGGCCAAGGCCGCCTGGGGGGCAGGGAGGGAGGCCCTCCTTTGGCCGGACTGCCGGAAGCATTGGCAGACAGCCCGCACCTCTGGCCGGAAATGCTTTCAATGCCCACAAGTTGAAGGGGGTGTCAGGGGGGCTTCTCCCCCAAGGCCCTGGAGCCCCGCCTGGCAGCCCTTTCACTCGGCCAGGAAAGGCCCCACCGGCCCCCTGCGCTGGGGGGCCCCAGCCTGGCCCACCTGGCCGGGACCCCCAGCCCACCTGCCTCGCTGCAGGGTGCCTTCCTTCCGCCCCCCGGAGAGTCCCCTGGCCGCTAAGCGCGCCCGGATCCCCGGGAAGGAGCCCAGCGGGGGGGGTCCGGACCCCCGGCCGAGCGGCCCCTCCCGGGGCTCTTGGCCTGCGGCCCCACCGTCCCCAGCCGGGCAGAGCTGGGCGCGGGCCGCCTGGCGAGCGAGGCGCGGCGGAGGGCGCTCTGCACGCGCTCCGAGGCCGCCTCCTCCGGCCAGGGCAGCTGCGCGGAGCGCGGGCAGGAAGCGGCGGCCGGAGCGGGCAGGCGGAAGGGGAGGGCCGGCGAGGGAGGAGCGAGCGAGCAGCCAGGCGGGCGGGCAGGCGGAGGAGCGAGCTGTGCGCGGCGGGGCTGCAGCCGGAGCCCGCGCGGCCCTGAACTTTGCGCCGCCGCGATGCGCTGAGAGCGGCCGGCCGAGACCCCCGTCCCGCTATGGGCGCCCGGGACGAGCCGCCGCCGCCGCCTCCCCGCCCGGCGCCCCCGGACCCGCCGCGCTGCTAGGCGCCCCTCTCGGCCGGCCGTCGGCGGGGGCAGCGGCGCCGGGGCTCGCCTGCCGTCCGGCCAACTTCGCCGGCCCGCCCCAACTTTGGCCCGCCGAAGCCCGTCCGGCGCGGGAGCCGCAGCCGCGATGGCCATGGTGAGCGGCGGCTGGGGCGAGGCGGCCGGCGGCGGCGGGGAGAGCAACGGCCTGGAGAAGGGCTACCCGCGCCCCGCCCAGGACGACTCGGCCTCCCCGCCCGGCGACCCGGAGCGCGGCGGGCGGCGGCGAGGAGGAGAAGGCGGCGGCGGCGGCGGCGCCCGTGGACTGCGTGGTCTGCGGGGACAAGTCCAGCGGGAAGCACTACGGCGTCTTCACCTGCGAGGGCTGCAAGAGCTTCTTTCAAGCGCAGCATCCGCCGCAACCTCAGCTACACCTGCAGGTGCGCGGGGGGAGGGCGCGGGCCCGGGCCGGCGGCAGTGGCGGCGCCGGCTGGCCTCGGCCCGGCCGGGCCACGGGGAGCTGCTCGTGCCGCAGGTCGCGCGGGTCCCGCCGGCCGCCTCGTCGGCCCCCGAGCCGGCGCGGCGGGAAGGATGAGCGGCAGCCGGGCCGGAGTCCCGGAGCCGAGGAAGCCCGGCCGCCCAGGCGCGGGCCTCGCCCGGGGCAATCGGGACCTGCGGTGGGAGCCGTTCGGGGGCTTCTGCCTGAGATGGTCAAAATTGGGCCACCTGGGACTCCCCCTCCCCCCGCCTGCTTGTGGCGAAGCTAAGGTGCCGGTCCTCATGATGCACAGGCACCTGTTTTCTCCTCGCTTTCCTTTTCATGCTCCCTGACCGAGGTGTCTGTGTGTGTGTGTTGGCCTGGTGGGTTTCTGACATCTGATGGCCCCTGGATTGGCAATGACGGCCTACCTCCTTCCAAGTTTCCAGTCCTCATGCTCTGAGTCTCAAGGGAGGAGCAGCAGCCTCCAAAGCCGATGCACACAAACACTTTCCCTCCTTGCACACAGTGGGGGTCACACTTCTTCTGGGCTCAGCCTTTGGGGCTGAATTAATAGGAGGCCCCTGCCTGGAAGGGCCTCTGTCAGCATCGGGCCCCTGCCCTCCCCTCTGGGCCTCGGCTGCTGCGCCCTCCCCCAAGGAAAGGACCGCTCTCCCACCCGGTCAGTGGCCCAGAGGCTGCTTTCCAGCTCTTGAATGGCCTCCGTGCCCCCTCCAGAGCCCCTCCGGCCTCCTGCTCCTCAGAAGGCCCCTGCCGCTCATTCTGTAAGACGCTAGTCCTCATGAGGCAGGGATCGGCCTGAAGGTTTGGTCTGTCTGACTGGCCTTCCCAGGGTGCTGCTGCTTTGCCCTGGACTTGCCCCCGCCACCCCACTCTCTGGACACAGGGCAGTCCTCCGCTAAGGCCCGGTCAGTCTCCCGGGGAAGGGCCTGTTTTCCTTGGGGGGGGGGCAGGTTGGGGCCCAAGGAAGGAGGGAGGAGGAGAATCTCATNGGTCAGTCTCCCGGGGAAGGGCCTGTTTTCCTTGGGGGGGGGGCAGGTTGGGGCCCAAGGAAGGAGGGAGGAGGAGAATCTCATCTCGGGGTCAAAGTTCTCCAGATGCCTCATAGCTGGGCAGCTTTCCTCATGGGCACTTATGGCCCCCCAACAGAAGGCCATGGGCACATTTCTCCCGCTGTGCTGTTTTCCTGGTCCAGTAGGGCCCCCCACTTCCCTCTCTCCACTCTTTTGCTTTCTGGGGGGGGTGCTCTGGATGGGGGCCCTCTTGGTCATGCTTGGCCCATCTAGACGGGCCAGCCTTTTGTGCCCAGTCTGGGGTGGACCTCCAGGCCGATGCCCAGCCCCGGTTGCAGNGGGGAAGGAAGGAAGGTTGGAAAAAAAAGGGATGCAGAAAAACAGCTTCTCCCCCCCCCACATACCCTTTGGGGGAGGGGCAGTGCAGAAGGGGGGGTGTCTGTGCTAATTCCCCCTCTCCTGGTATCCTCTCTGAGCTTCCCAAGCCAGCCAGCATCCTCTGCATCTCCTTTTGGAGAAAAACTCACCCCCTCCAGATGGAAATGGGGGGGGCACATAGGTGGGAAAGGGAGGGGTGCTTTGGGCCCCTCCCCTCCCCAAACCGGTCAGAATTGGCCAAATTCCCAAATGCGGGCTTCCCCCCCCCCATCCCTTTGGTGAATCCTGCAGCCAAGCGGGACTTTTAACCTTCCCCCCAACCTGCGGATGAATCACCTGCAACTTGCAAAGTGTGTGTGTGTGTTTGTGTGTTTGTGTGAAATTAGGTGATGTGTTGCAAGTGTCTTAAAATAGAGGTGGCTCCAGTTCCCTTGGGGGGGGCTCACCCTGCAAATTATTGAGGCGCCCTGGCCGGGGGGGGGGAAGATGAGCTGTTTGGGACANGGGGCTCACCCTGCAAATTATTGAGGCGCCCTGGGGGGGGGGGGGGAAGATGAGCTGTTTGGGACATGTTGGATTATAGAGTAACAGGGTCAGAAGGGATCTTGGTGGTCATCTAGTCCAACCCCCACCCAAGGAGGAGACCCTACACCATTTCTGACCGGTAGCAGCCCGGTCTCTTCTTGGAAGTTGGCTGACTGGTTTGGTCATTTGACCACTCAGGGAAGGTGGCAGGTGGTCAGCCCCCCCCAAGGACCCATAAAACCTCACCTAGAAGTGCCTTTCACACACACACACACACACACACACACACACACACACACACACAGAGAGATTTTAGTGGACAAGGTTGAATGTTTTTCCCTCTGTGCCTGAAAGGGGGGCCGCTTTGATTTGGGGTTTATTTAAACCCTGGAGACAGGTGGACAGTTGTGCCCAGAATTTCTGATGCTAAGCGAGACAGTTTAGTGTTTAGTGAGTTTTTGAGCCCCATTTTATGGCCCTCTTGGCCATGGTTGTTAAGTGACTCCCTTGTTAACAATTAGCCTTATGGTTGTTAAGCAAATATGGCTCCCCCACATGGACATTTCTTATCAAGGGGATTGCATCACCCCCCCAGGACACAGGGACCGTCGTAAATACAAATCAGTGGTCAAGTGTCTGAATTTTGATCCTGTGGCCTTGGAGAGGCTATGACGGTCATAAGTGTGAAAAACAGTCATGTTCCTTTTTTCAGTGCCATGGTAACTTCGAATGGTCACTAAATGAACTGTTGTAAGTCAAAAACTCCCTGCATACGTGCGACATGTACCTGAGGATATTGGCTCCATTCAATCAGGGGTCTCCAGCCTCGGCCCCTTTAAGACTTTGCTGGCTGAGGAATTCTGGGAGTTGAAGTCCCCAGGTCTTAAAGGGGCCGAGGTTGGAGACCCTGCATTATATAAAGGACATACCTGTCACTCAGAGGGAGACGGACAGGTCAGAAACAGGAAATATAAACCCCTGAAATACGTTTCGACTTGGTCCCTGCAAGGGAGGGCGATGCATTGTGGCGCCCACAGATGGTGCCCCCCCCCGAGACCCTGGGAGCCAATCCGGCCCTCTTAGGGGGCAGGAGGGGGGCAGCCCTGGGACCCCCGTTTGCCAGGGGCCTCCCTGAGGATCTGAAGGACCTTCTGGGCATTTATGGGCTGCGTTGGCACTTGGATGCCAGCATAGGAGGCCTTGCTTGCAGGGCGTCCATGGATGGTTCTTTCTCTGTTTTGGGGAGGGGGGGTTGGATAGTGCAGAGATGCTTGGGAGGGGAAGAAGCCCCCCCATCTGCTGAGCTCAGGAGCGGGTGTGGGGGGCACTCACTTTTTCACTCCACTGAAAAGAGGGCTCTCATTGCCAGGAACATCAGCACCCAGAGAATGAATGGGTGGATGAATGCCCTGCCCTTGGCACTGTTTCCCCCCCCCCATGATTGGCATGGCCCCCCTTTTCCCTGCCCCAAATCAGGTGGCTGTTGGCCAAGAGACACTTGGAAGAGCCCCCAATTACCCAGGAGGGGCACCCCTGTGGCTGGCAGACAGGCACCGTCCACGCCCAGCTCTCCAAGGGCTCTGAAAATGCCATTTGCCCCACTGGCCCCAAAGTTGGTCCTCTCCTCCCTCTGCTTAATTTAGCCCTAATTAACACCTCTCTCCTCCTCTTTTTCTCTTTCTCTCCCCCTTTCTCTTTCCTTCTCTCTTTCTCCCTTTCTCTCCCTCTCTTTCCTTCTCTCTCTCTTTCTCCCACTCCTCTTTTTCCCTTTCTCTCCCTCCTTCTCTCTCCCTCTCTCTTTCCCTTTCTCCCTCTCTTTCTCTTTCCTTCTCTTTCTCCCCCTTCCCTCTTTCCCCTTGCTTTAAGGTTTACGACTTTCACCCATGCTGAACCAGCAGAGCCGGTCACGGCCTTCCCTCGCCCGCATGCGCTGAAAGGGCGCCAGCCTTTCCTGTTCCCCCTCCCTTCCCTGGGCGGCTCATTCCAAGCAGAGCGGCCCTTGCCCTCCTCCTCCTCCTCCTCCTCCTCCTCCTCCTCCTCCTCCATNCCCGGGGGGGGGGGGGGGGGGGAGGCCGGCTGCCTTTTCCAGCCCAAGCAAGGCAGCTTAGCCGCTTTTCTCCTGCCCAGCTGGAGCCGGCCTGGCGCTGGGATTCTGGGCTGGGCTGGGCTGGTTTGCCTGTTTAGAGCCCATCAGCTGGCAAGTTGGGCGCCTAATTGGTTGCACTAATGAGCTCATTAGCCCCATGCGGAGGGAGGAGGAGGGGCGCCCTGGGGCTCCCCCCCATCAGCTCATTTGCCCCCAACGGAGCCCCTCCGCCCCTTCACGGTGAGGGGAGCCTCTGGGGGGGAGGGAAGGGGAGAGACCCCCTCCTAAGTGATGGCCAGCCCCCCCTTCCACCCACTTCCCCATGGAAGTCTCATGACCACAACTGAGCCCAAAACCTATGTTGCGAAGTGAGATGGTCATTAAGTGAGTTTTGCCCCATTTTACAACCGTTTTGGCCACTGTTGTTAAGGGAATCCAGCTTCTCCCCTGACTTTGTTGGAAGGGCACCAAAGGGGAGCTGGGGAGAGTTGAGACCGTCATAAACACGAGTCCCTGGCCCACCCTCCTCATTGGGATTGCCTGAGCATGGGGAGGCTGCAGTGGTCATAAGTGTGAAAAGTGGTCAAAAGTCAGAGGTGAGGTAACTTTGAACAGGTGAAACGAAGCGCTCCAACTCCCTTTCGGACCCTTGATTTGGTTCCCCAGAGGATTGTGCCCCCCATCTTTCTGCTGGGGGGAGGGGGCTGTTGCCCAGACCATAATAGCTGGCTGGCTCCGTCCCCTTGAACCCGGGCTGCAGGCCTCCTCCTCTTCGAAAGGGGGGGAGGGGAAGGGGCTGGCTCTTCCCTGGGGAATCCCTCTTGGGCCAGAGCTTTGGAATCACGGGGGGGGGGGAGCCCATTGGGGGAAGCTGGATCTTCCTCCCCCCTTGCAGCTGGACCCCACAGCTCCTCCTGGGGGGCTTTCACCCTGCAGGGGGTGAGTCGTTGTGTGAGGGTGAGAACCATGTGCAGCTGCTGGGTGAGCATCCTGGCACTCCGAAGTCCCTGGGGTCTGCTGCTCGGAGGACGCTGGGGGGGAGGTCATCGATGTACAGTTGCCGGGCAGGGGGCTTAGGTCTGAGGGAGGGCCTTGATGGTGGGGGCGGGGTTTTGGGCTGGAGGGGCCCCCTGAGGTGAAGCCCCCCCCCACGCCCCCTCCCATCTGGGAGCCCCTTAGCTGGCTCTTCTGTGCCATCCCCGTCTCTCAGGACCCCCTTCCCCCCCTTAATGTGAGCATGTGGGTCATTAAGCAGAGCAGCTGGGGTGCCTCTGGGGGTTAGGTCCTGGGAGACCCTTCCGTGCTCAACCTAGTACAGCCCTTTAATGCCCTCGGGTCCTCGAAACAGTTGAGCGGGGGGGCCAGTGCAGAAAAGACAGTTTCTAAGTGGGGGGTCGACGGGGGGGCAGTTTCAGCTGGTCTTGGCTGGGGGCGCTTTGGTCCAGAGTGCAGGTCCTGCCGTTCCTACTAGCCCCCCCCATCCCTGACACTGTGCACCGCCCTCCTTTCTCGGGCAGCTAGTCCTTGAGTCACAACCATTAATTTAGTGACCGTTCAGATTTACAGCACTGGCTTATGACCGTTCTTCACGCTTATGACCATTGTGGCCTCCCCTGGTCACATGATCTAAGTTCAGATGCTCGGCCACTGACTCACACTTACGACAGTCACGAGATCCCCTTTAGCGACCTTCTGAAGAGCACAGTCAGTGGGGAAGCCAGGTGATCACAAAAAGGTGGTTAAATGGGGTGAAACTCACTTAAGGACTGTCTCGCTTAGCAAGATAAATGTTGGGCTCCCCTGTGGTCGTTAAGTGGAGCACTGCCTGCATTTGGCCCAGCAGGGACAAGGCTTGGAAGTTGGGATTAGGCCTGCTTAGTCTTTGGATGGGATGCCACCAGGTGATCCCAGGGTGGTTGGGAAGAATGAATGGCAGAGCGGGGGGGGCCTTGGAGCCCCTCTGCCGCAGAGGGTCCCTTGAGGAGAGAGAGGGAGGGGCCAAAGACCAACTTTGCATGGGGGGGTCTTGATGAGGGGCAGCCGAAGGGAATGTGGGGGGAAGAACCCCAATGGAGTTTGTGCCGAGGCCGCTCCCGGGGTGCCCCCCTCGAGAAAGGAAGGGGGGGTCCGCCTGTGGTCACCATCAACTTCCTGCCCTCCCCCTGCAGCCCCACCGCCTGGCCCTCCCACAAGCTTTGCAAGGGGGCCCCCCAGAGGTCTGGAGCAGAGTCTGCCCTCCTCGCCTGGGAGACACCCCCCACCCAGGGCTGGAGGAGGCCCTTCCCCTCTGGGGCTCCCCCTCCCCACAGCCCTTCCCCCACTGCTCCTGCCTGGGCCAAGGGAGGAAATGGCTGGAATTCCTCCTGGCTCCCTTGGGCCTGGGGGGGGCTGGCTTTGGAGCAGGGAGGTCACGGGGTTGGGAGGGGCTGCAGATTCTGACCCCCCCCATGCGGCCACGCCCCCCCGCCCCCCAGCCCAGCGGTCACGGCTCCTCCTCCTCCTCCTGATTGCTAGCAGGCGAGGCCGTGGGGCTGGCTGGATCTTGGCTCTTTGGTCCCACATCCCGGTCCCCTAAGTGGAGGGGTCAGCCGGCCGGCCCCCTTTGCACACCTGGGAGCCGGGCAGACGAGGCAGGGGGNTTTGGTCCCACATCCCGGCCCCCTAAGTGGAGGGGTCAGCCGGCCGGCCCCCTTTGCACACCTGGGAGCCGGGCAGACGAGGCAGGGGGCTAGCCAAGGCTCCCTCCATGGGGAGGAATGGGCTGCCTCTCTTTCCTGCCCAGCGATGGGCATTGTAGTCCCTTAACTGACCGTCAAGCATCACCAGCCATGGCATTGGGGGGGTGGAGACCCCTCTAGCCCCCCCTCTCAGCATTGACTTACCGAAGGTCCATCGAGCTGGATGCTCTCTAGGTATCCCCTGTCCAAATCCTGCTTGGCTGGTTCAAGGATCCGGTCTGCTTCAAGCAGCCCCCGTCTAAGTCAGCCCCCTTGGGGGTCAAAGCCTCCCCCCCCAGTGGAAGGTTGGGGGGGGCTTGCAGCAAAGGTCCCTTTTGATGGCTTTGGGGGGATGCAGGACTGAGCCCAAACCTTCCGGTCAGGTGATGGGTGGCCTTTATAGCCCCCCACCCCCCACTGTCTCAGCCGGGGGGGCTTGACCCACCTGGGCAGCTTTAAGGCTGGGGGACCTCGACTCGCTTGTCTGGGGGATTCTGGGAGTTGAAGTCCTCTAGGCCTAAGGATCTCCAGGTGGGACATCCCTGGTCTGAGCAGCTCCCCAGAGGAAAGGGCGGTTAGGGAGGGGGGAGCGACTGGTCCTCCCTGGCCTTGAAACTCCAGGCTCCATGGTGCACTGCTGGAAGGAGAGGCTGAGCCGAGTGTTTGGAATCCAGCACTTCCCCTGGGAAAGGATTCAGCATTCTTTCTTTCCTCTCTTCCTCCTTCTCCACCATCCTTTTCCTTCCTTCCTCCCTTCCCCACTCTTCCTTTCCTCTCTTCCTTATTTCTTCTCCACTCTCCCTCCCTCCCTTCTCTTGGGGGGGGGAGCCCTCCTTGCGAAGGGGGGGTTGAGGCCGCTTCTCTCCTCTCCCTCTGCAGGTCCAACCGGGACTGCCAGATCGACCAGCATCACCGCAACCAATGCCAATATTGCCGGTTGAAGAAGTGCTTCCGCGTTGGCATGAGGAAGGAAGGTGAGGCCGGCCAGCAGGGGGGCGGTCACATCTGGGGGGCTCAAAGGCAGGTGTGGGGGGGACACCGGCTACTCCCAAAGGGAGCTGAAGCCAGAGAGAGGATGAGGGGCATTGGGTCAAAGGCCACCTGGGGCCAGGCAGACCATGCTGGATGCTGGAGACCCCGCTCCACCCCCCCCCACTCCCAGTTGGAATAACTCCCACCCAGGAGGGACTCTGGTGAAGCACCTCCAGTCCCCACCAGCAGAGGGCGGCCTTCTTTCTCTGTAAAGTGGGAGGGGGCTCTCAGGCCCTGTTGGACTTCCAGACACTTCATGCCCCCCACCCCGGGTTTCTCCAGGTGGAAAGGGGGGGGGGCGGGGGAGGTGCATCCTTGGCTCCAGGCCCAGCTGAACCCCCTGCTCCCCTGCAACCTCCACCCCCAACAGCACCGGAGCGCCAGAGGAGCCTTCCGCCCCACGGGCAGCCCAACCTCTCCGCCTTTGCTTCCTCGGACAAGCCGGGACAGGCCTCTCCCCCCCCACCCCCTGCCTCCTGGGAATGAAGTCAGACCGGCTGGGATGTTCCCAGCCAGCCTCGTGCCCGGACACATGCCCCCCCTCGCCTGGCCAGCAGGAGCCCAGAAGCTGCCTAGAGGACGGCGCCCCCCACCGCACCCAGATTGCACTGCAATCCATCCCCGGCCCCCAGGTCTCTGGGGGGCGGCTGCCCCCCCCCATCTGAAATTCGGCAGGATGGTGATGGCAGAGCGGGGCTGTCTACAGGCTGCCCCCTCCTCCCTTCCTGCCACTTCTGGGCAGGGACCCCTTGTTGGGGGCCTGGATGCGGGTCTGGATTAACTATCGGGCAGTTGCAGCTCAGGGTGGGGAGCCGGTGGGACAGCGTGGCCCCCAACAGGCTTTGGGGCCCTGATCTGAGCCCAGCATGGAGCCGGAAGTGCCATGAAGGGGGTGGAGTCCCATCGGTGTCCTCTGGCTGCGGCCTGTAAGTTTGCCCACAGTCCTCCCACCTGGAGGGAGGGGGCACCAGGTTGCAGAAGGGGATTTCAAAGCCGAGAGGGGGAACTTCTCCTCCTCCTCTTCCTCCTCGCAGAGCCTCCTCACTTAGGAGTAGTGTACCTTTGAGGACCAGTTGCTGAGCAGAGGCCAAGGGACGGAAGTGCCCGGGGAAGGAGCGGTTGAGCAGGCCTGCCGGGGGGGCACGGCACCTGCGGGGCTGGGGCGGGGAGGGGGCTCACGTGACCCAGCCGGGGCAGAGGTCACAGCTGGAAAGGGAGGCCAGAGGTGGGGAGAGGCGCAGGTGGCCTGGGGCCCTGGCACCTTTCCTGGGCAAGCCTCAGCAGGCTCTCCCACCGATGCCAAAAGGGGGGCAAAGGGCGACTTCCCAGCCTTGCCGGAAGCGGGGAAGGTCCCAGCGCTGCCTCCCCCGTTGACCTGCCCTCTTCCTCCCTCCCTCCCTGCCTCCCTCCGCCAGCCGTCCAGAGGGGCCGGATCCCGCCCAGCCACGCCAGCACCAGCCCCAACGCCGTGCAGAGCGGGGACTACTACAACGGGCAGCCGGTCTCGGAGCTGATCTCGCAGCTGCTGCGGGCCGAGCCCTATCCCAGCGCCCGCTTCGGCTCCCAGTACGCCCAGCAGGGGGGCAGCGTGATGGGCATCGACAACATCTGTGAGCTGGCCGCCCGGCTGCTCTTCAGCACGGTGGAGTGGGCGCGCAACATCCCCTTCTTCCCGGAGCTGCCCGTCTCGGACCAGGTGGCGCTGCTGCGGCTCAGCTGGAGCGAGCTCTTCGTGCTCAACGCCGCCCAGTCGGCCCTGCCCCTCCACATGGCGCCCCTGCTGGCTGCTGCCGGCTTCCACGCCGCCCCCATGTCTGCCGACCGGGTGGTCTCCTTCATGGACCAGATCCGCGTCTTCCAGGACCAGGTGGAGAAGCTCAGCCGGCTGCAGGTGGACTCGGCCGAGTTCAGCTGCCTCAAGGCCATCGCCCTCTTCACGCCAGGTCAGCTCCTCCCCACGGGCATCGGGCATCGGGCAGGCTCTCTGCACGGTGGGTGGGGGAGAGAGAGAGAGAGGCACCCTCCCTCCTGGGCCAGACTCTGCGCTCCCCCAGCACAGCTAGTCCTCGACTTACAACTGCCGTTGAGCGCAAAATTTCCATGGCTAAGTGAGACAGTTGTTAAGCTGGAGTTTTGCCTCACTTTATGACCTTCCAGCTCCTCCCCCCCATCAACTTCACAAAAGGGGATCTCAGAACCCTAGGATCCTGCGACCGTCGTAACAATGAGTCAGGTGCCAGGGGCCTGGATTTTGATCATGGGAAGCTGCAGCGATCATAAAGTGTGAACAGCGGTCATTGGTCGCTTTCTTCAGAGCCAGTGAACAGTCACTAAGTGAAGCCTGTTGTAAGTCGAGGACAACCTGAGAGCCAGTTGGGCTTGGGCTGGCCCTCCGCCTGAGGAGGAGAGGAGGGGCCGGGCCTGGCACCTGGCGAGGGAAGGCAGGCAGGCTCTCCTCCAGGAGGAGGGGAGGTGTCCCTCGACGTACGACCACAATGACTGGCCATAAAGCAGATCACTTCATGAGTCAGCAGGCGCCTGGGCAGGGCAGACTGGGTGATTGAAGGCCTGGAGACAAAAAACAGACGAAAGGCGGTTTCAGGAATTGGGTCTGGCCAGCCCAGAAAAGGAGAATTGGGGGGGGGGGAGCAGATGGCAGCATTTGAGGGGCTGCCCCAGAGAGGAGGGGGAGGGGGGGTCAGAGCACCAGAGTCAAGACGGGATGGAAGCCAAGCCAGGGGAGGAGCCACCTGCAATGGAGGAGGAACTTCCTCACAGGGAGGACAATTCACCCGTGGAACTGCTGGCCACCAGAAGCTGTGGGTGCTCCATCACTGTGGGGGTTTCAAAAGGGACTGGAGAGCCACCTGTCTGAAATTACACAGGGTCTCCTGCTTGAGCAAGGGCTGGACTAGAAGTCCTCTCAGGTCCCTTCCAGCCCTATTCTGATTGGTTGGAGAGGCCACAACCAAGTTTGGCCGGTTCTGAAAAGGAGAAGCCTCAACCTGCAGCCTCATTTTTCACTTTGCACTTTGCTTTAGCTCAGGGGCCCCCCACACGTGGCCACTGTGAGACTTGTGGACTTCAACTCCCAGAGTTCTATGCTGGCTGGGGAATTCTGGGAGTTGAAGTCCACAAGAGCTCTGGTTTAGCTGAAAGCAAAAAGAGAGGAGGGTCACTCTGGGCTGCCGGGGAGGGGGGGAGCTTCTTTGGGGCTTCTCACCCCCCCCCATGGGAGCCTTGGACTGGGGGTGGGGGAGGAAGGGAATGGGTGTGCAACAGCGACNATGGGAGCCTTGGACTGGGGGGGTGGGGGAGGAAGGGAATGGGTGTGCAACAGCGACACCCTGTGGCCCAAGGGAGGAGCTGCACCAAGGGTTTCTGCCAAGGCCCTTCCCAGAAGGGGGCAAAGGTTTGGGGGCTTCTCAAGGCCTTTTCCAGCCCCCCCCAACTGCTCTTCAGGCAAAGGCGGGGCAGCCGGGGAGGATTCCTGGGGGGTTCCTGGCTTTGTCTTGGCATCTTCCTGGGCCCTCCTGCCAACTGCAGTTCTCTCACCCCACTGCAGCACAGAGGATGAAAGGCAGTCCGGGGGGGGGGGGTCGCTCTGCCTGCTGCTCCTTGGTCCCCCCTTCCCATCTGCTCTTTTCCTGCTGCATCGGAGGCTTTGGGGGGCCCGAAGTGAAGGGGGGCAGCCTTCCCTGGCAAAGACCGGCCAGCGACAGCGACCGGCTCTCCCCCAGCCCATCTGCTGGGCACCCTCGTGGGCAGCTGGCACTTTGGGACTGGCACCGGCAACCCACCCCCCACCCCCGCTTTGCTCTTCCATCCCAGGAAGGCAGCCATGGTGGGCAAGGCCTTGGTGCCCCTGGGCTGCCAACGCAACTCACAAGCCCCGATGGCTGAGCAGCCTGGGTTGCCGTTTTTCTCTGGCAGGAAACTTGAGTGTGTCGTTCTCAGCAATGCCAGCAGTGTGTGGAAGGCAGGCCTGACCCGGACCAGCTCTCTGGAACGACCGGGAGGCGAGCGGGCGCTGGATTCCGAGATGCCATCAAGGCCAATCTCTCCGTTGGGCATTCAAGCCAGAAAGGAGACTATTGATAGCTCAGGGTGCAACTGTGGGGCCCCTGCTGCTCTCCGAGCCCGGTGGTTTTCTTGCAGACATTTCATGACCCAGCTAGGTAACGGCATCGGTGTTCGGAGGGAGTGGGGCCACATAAAGAAAACACCACTCCTTACCAGCACTGATGACGTTCCCTAGTTGGTTCATGAAAGGCCTGCAGGAAAACCACCAGTGTGTCAGAAACACCAGGGACCCCCGACTATTCCACCTTCTGCCAAAGCACCGGGAGGACCAGAATGAGAGCCAGTGGCCCACTGCAGAGGGAGCGGTTGGGGCAAGGGGCAGGTGGGGACCCCTGCAGCTGCCGGCTGACTCCTTCCTCTTTCCTGCAGATGCCTGCGGCCTCTCAGACCCGGCGCATGTGGAGAGCCTCCAGGAGAAGGCGCAGGTGGCGCTGACGGAGTACGTCCGCTCGCAGTACCCCTCCCAACCGCAGCGCTTTGGCCGGCTGCTCCTGCGGCTCCCTGCATTGCGAGCCGTCCCGGCCTCGCTCATCTCGCAGCTCTTCTTCATGCGCCTGGTGGGCAAGACGCCCATCGAGACCCTCATCCGGGACATGCTGCTCTCCGGCAGCTCCTTCAACTGGCCCTACGGGACGGGGCAGTGAGCCTGGGCAGTGGACAGGTGGAGGGACGCTGTGCCCACGGGCTGCCCGGAGGTCCCTTGGCTGCCATCCCTCCCCCCCCGGCCCTGACCGAGACTTTGGAGGAGGGGCGCTTGGGTTTACCTGGGAGCCCTTGGGGAGGGGCCAGGCTGCAGAGACCCCCCTCTGCGGCTGAGAACGAAGCCCGCCCACCCCCAATGCCAAGAGAGGTTGGACCGCTTGGCTTCGTCTGTTTCTCCCAGATTGCACCAGGCCAGCTGTCTCTGTGCCATACGCAGCCAGAGGAGGAGGAAGGCCTGGGGGGCAAGGGGGGCTCTGGACCCCTCCCCCTCCTGGCTGGTTCTTCCCAGCATTCACATCAGCACCTTGAAAGGGGCTCCGGGAGGGCTCCCTGGCTGTCTGGGCGGCCCTGGCAGGAGGGTCCGCCATGTTACTGCCCCCCACTCATTTCTGCCCTGGGGGTGGGGGGACGCGGGTCCCTTGCCCAAACAGGTGGGCGAGTGGAGAGCGCTTGAAAAGGCCCCTGGGTGGGGGGAGGGAGGGGGGCAGCTGCAAAGGGCCTCTGACTGGCAAGCTGGTCTCTGCCCCCCCCCACTTGCATGCTTTCCTCATGCTGTTTCTGCCCCCAGGACCCCCGTGCCCCCCCCCACAGATTGCCCTCCCATCCCTGGAGAGGAAGCAGCAAAGAGAAGGGGCATCGTCTGTTCCCTGGGCAAATCGGGCCTGGGGCAGCCAGGGGCATCGGCAGAATCGTGGCCCCTGCAGTGCTGGGCAGCGGGTTGCAGAGAGAGGCGGGGAGCGTCCTGGCCTTCCCCAGCGATGCCCCTCCCTCCCTCTCCCGGGGGCCACGGGGCCTGTTGGGCAGGTTGGCTGCCCCGATGGGCGAATCCCCCCGAAGAAAACCCGGGTGGGAAGCGGGTCCTGCGGATTAGAGGCCCGCTGCTCTTCTTCCTCGCCTGTCCCCTGCCCGCATTTTAATTTCTGCCCCCCCTCCCCCAAAAGCCAGGCTGTGCCAGCTTCCACGTTTGTGAAGATGCTATGCAAAACGTTGGCCTGCATGCGCCTGCCATCCACACGTGGCCTCCCTCTCCTCCCCCGCCCTGGTGTCCCCGTGACCACCGGATGTCAGGTCGGCTAACATCCGTTTGATCACTTTGTGGCCTTTTTTCCTCTCCCCGTCTTTTTTTTCTTTCTCCTCCCCCCTGCTCTCCCTTCCCCGTGTGTCTGTGTGTGTGTGTGTGTGTGTATCCGACAGTCTCTTCAAAGAGCGCGTGATGGAGATTCGCCATGAAACCCGTTTTGCTGACAGAAGAAACTGAGGCCACATGGCCGGCTTTTCTTGTCGCCGAGAGTGGTAGGATTCGATCTCAGGTCTCAGAAGTCTAAAGTACCGATTGTAATCTATGCAAACTTTTCCTCTCTCTCTCTCTCTCTCTCTCTCTCCAAATTCCAGATCAAGGAAGCGCCACTTCTGTGCTTGGAATAAAAATATTTGGGTATTGGGTGTGATTTATTTTAGCCTGGTGGGGGGTCTCTCCAGTGGAAAGAAGGGGGTGGGCCCTACCAGAAGGGGGCGGGGGCTATAAGGGCCACCTTCAAAGGCCAGTTCCACGGGAGATGGTTTTTGTGCTCCCCCTTTTAGGGTCCTTGATGACGGGGGGGGGAGAGACGTCCTTGTCCCTCCCCAGCTGCATCATCAGCTGGGGGGGGGGAGCTTTTGTGCTCCAGTTGGAAGGATGCCAGTCTGGCATCCCTGTATTGGGGGGGCACCTTCCCATCTTCCGTCTGACCTTGGCACTTGCTGCAGCTGCGCGGGGCCACGATTGTTCTGTAGTTTTTGTCCGGGGGGGCACTGAGGGCCCCTGCCTGCCACCCGTGGGGCCCATTGCCTGACCTGCCCTGCAGCCCCAGCCAGAATGAACTCCAGGCTGGGCTCTGGAGTTCGCCCTTCGGGGCAGCCATGCCCAGTGCTGCCGCCTCCTCGCCTTGCCAGGTGCCAGTCCGGTTCCCTTTCCTGGAGCATGCCAGCCTGGCACGGCCTGATCCTGCCCACTGGCCTTCTGTGCCAGAGGCCCCCTTTGGGGCTCCTGAGCCGGATTGGCTCTTCAGGCGAGGCCTGGCCTGGCCGGAAGGCTTACAGTCCAAGCCTTGAAAGGCTGCCAGGCTCCCTCGTCATCTTGTGCCCAGGGAAACTGAGGCGGTTCCTTTCTCGCCCCGGTCAGTGGCCCAACCCCACCTGCAGCAGAGGGAGTCGGGCCAGAGGTTGGCACCCAGGCCTTAAAAACGCCGGATGTTTTTAAAACGCTGGAGGCGGGAGAGGCCTTCGCCTGCAATGCTTCTGGGTTCTCCTGCTTGAGTGGAGGGGTTTGACTAGAAGACCTCCAAGGGTCCCTTTCAGTTCTGCTATCCTGTCATTCCTTGCTCTGTTCTGCCAGCTTGGCCCCCTGTTCCTGGGTGCCAAGGCGGCCCCTCGGGAGCTAAGGGCCTGGAGCAGCTTGCAGGCAGGCGCAGGGGCTGTGATGGGGCAGCCCGGAGGGAGGTAGCGATGCCCGGCATCCTCGAGGGTCCCTGGCAGAGAACGCAGAGATTCTGGGGGCCCGTTTCGCATGTTGCCAACAAACAGACAATCCAAAGGGAAATTTCCCCACATTTATTAAAGGAATAGCTTCACTATATGTCTTTTAAAAAGGGGGGGTCTGTCCCCTCCCCATTTTCACTATATATCTATATCCCCCAATGGACTGGGACTTCTGGGGAGGGTCTCAAGAGCGGCTGCCGCAGCTCCTGCTTGGCTCCAAAAGCAGAAATCCCCTGGGGGGGATGTTTTTCCTTGGGACCCCCTCCCTCCCCCCCCAGGAGAGCTCTCTGGACCCCCGGCTGGCTTTTGGAGGCAACAGGAAGCAGAGATGGCATCCAGGGTGGCAGTGCCAAGCTGGAGCAAGTTTCCAACTGCAGAGCCTCTTGGGCAGCAATGTTTGCCAAGCAGACACCAGTTGGCACAAGGGAGGAGGGGGAGGGAGAAGGAGGGAAGAGGGGGAGGACAGGTGAGTGCTGTGCGTGTGGCTCTTCCCCCCCCTCCCCAGGTGACCACCTGGTTCCTTTTTTCAGATGCCACTTTTGGTGAGCAATTCCCCTCCCCCCCCAATCCAACAGGCAGGATTTGACCCCGAGACCTTCAGGGCAAAAGCTTCCCTTGCCTTTAAGGTGGCAAAAGGGGCTCTTTCCATTCTGGGCCTTGTGGGCCTGTCCCCTCCCCCACTGCACATACTTCTTTTGGGGGGGTGTCTCCCCATCATGATTTGCCCCACGGCAGGGCAACTTTCCCTGCCACTGAGTGCCCAACCCCCCCCACACACACACACTCCGGAGACCACAAAAGGAGAGGCATTTGGGCCGGTGCCCACCGTCCTCTCTGCCTCCGAGCATTTTGGCACAAAACAGGAGAAAAAAGCACGAGCGTAAAAATGAGGAAATGTACAAGATGAGGCACCCGGACTGTCATCTTGGTCTCTTGGAACGGGGGGGCACCAGCACGCAGGCACCCCCAGAGTCTCGGCTGGCCTTCGCCCAGCGTCCCCAGGCCCAAAGGAAAGGAGGTGGGCCTTGCTTGGCAGGTTGGAGTCCGTCCTTCTGCGCCCCGGGGGACACGCTGGGCCTCGGCCCCTCTTGGGGGGGGCTCGGAGCCGGGGCCCCTCCCCAGGCTCAGCCGCGGTGCTTGTCGTATTCGCCCACCATCCTCTTGATGTGGAAAAGCTTCTTCCTCAGGGACCTGGTCTCCATTTTCTTGCTCTGGTACTCTGGCGTCTGGCAGGGGGGGGGGGCGNGGGGGGGGGGGGGGCGCAGAGGAAAGCTTGCGAATGCGGAGCTGGTGCCCACTTGCAGCCCCCCCCTCCCGAGAGAGGCTGGCCAAGGTCACCCCGGAGGGTGCTGGACTACACCCTACATCATCCCCAGCCCTGATTCAGAAAGCCCCTTAGAGCAGGGGTCTCCGACCGTGGCCCCTTTAAGACGTCTGGACTTCAACTCCCAGAATTCCTCAGTCAGCTTTGCTGGGAGCCATTGATCAGCTTAGCTGGCTGAGGAATTCTGGGAGTTGAAGTCCAGACGTCTTAAAGGGGCCACGGTCGGAGACCCCTGCTCTAAGGGGCCTCCTTTGCAGATGTGAGGATGGGGGGGGTCTCTTGATCCCTCCAAAGGTCCTTCTGCTCCCCCCTCTGGGTCCCATTTCTGGAGGGGGGTTGGGGGAAGGGAAGAGGCCCGGGGGTCCTGGGGGAGAGAGGCTGATAAGGGGACAGAGCTGTGCCTCTTCCCTCCCCCACTGCCTTTCTACTGAAATTAGCCTCCCCCCCACGCACACATAATGTCCCCCCTTCAGAGCCCTGCTTCCAACCTCGGCATTTCTCACAGGGCTGGACCTCCCATCGTCCCCGACCCAGGCACGGTGGCTGGGCTGATGGGACCTGGTGGGGGGCAGCTGGGCAAGGGGACTCACCCGCTTCAGCTCCTTCAGGCGGTTGTACTCCTCTGCCACGCCCTGCCAGAGAAACACTGGAGTTGGGAGAGGAACAGACCTGGGTCCCCAGAATGGAGCCTCCCCATTCAGGAGCAGTACACCTCAGGGCAAGGAAAGAGTCTCCTCGGGCAGCTGTGGGCCAGGAGCTGTGGGGCTGTTGAATTGGACTGCAGCACCCACTGGGGAAGAGGGTCTGCTGGGGGGGGGCAGGCCCCAGACACGGCCCTCAAAGGCCCCTCACTCAGCTTGCAGCTGCCATGCCATGCCTGGCAAAAGGCGGGCACACCTGGCAGCTCAATTCTGCAGGCAATGGGGCCGACCAAACCTGGCTCTCAGGTTGGGTTGCCTGGGGTCCCAGAGGATGTCTTGGGCAGGGGCCCCTCCCTTTTCCCACGGCAGGGCCGGCCCTGCTTCCCGGGGGCCCCTTTGGCTGGCTGCCCACCTGGTACTGGAGCGTGTCCTCCGGCAACTGGTCCAGCTGCCTGCTGAGCTGGTTGATCTGGTCGTTGATGGCATCCATCTCGCCACAGAGCCGCTTGTAGCGCTTGAGGTCAGTGTCAAAATCTTGCTTGTATCTCTGGCGGGCATCGTCAGACGTGATGGGCGGGTAATGGCTGCGGGGAGGTGGCGGGAGAAGCTCAGCCACAGCTGGGGGGCGCTGGGGCACCCCGAGACACACACCCACCCCGAGTCTACGGCTGGCAAGGAGGGGGGTCAGTAGAGGGGAGGGGAGGCAGGGGCCCCTCTTGACACCCTTTGCGTGTCGAGGGGTCTGGGGGAGGGCCAGGACAGAGGGGGGGGGCTCCCTGCAGGAGANAGGACAGAGGGGGGGGGGCTCCCTGCAGGAGAAGGTCTGCCAGCTCTGAGAGGGAGGTGCCCCAGCACGACCCTGTTCCCCCAATGGGGTTCCTTCCACAGGGCGATTTAACAGGCACCCCAACATTTAGATCGCCCACAAACTGTGAGCTGTCCGATTCCCTGCCCTCTTTGGGTGCCAACCGGGCATCCTCCATCAGCCTGGGCTGCCCTCTGGGGCCCTGCTCCCTAAGGCCCTTCCCGGGGTCTCTGCTCAGCTGGGTGGGACGTGGGGAGGGGCCCCCCTCCTCTTCCTCACTCGGGGGCTGGAAGTGGCTGGCTGGGGGCAGCTGCTCAGCCAGAGACCCACCCGGGGTGGGGGCAGGGGTCCCTCAGCCCCCCTAATTTCCCACCCCTGGACGTCTGATGGGAAGGTTTGTGCTTCCCTTGACGACTAAAAAGGGGAAAATCCATCATGGTGATCAGGGCTGTTGTGGCCTCTTTGCCAGAGAAACGGCTCCCTCCGGTCCTGTCCCTGTCCTGTTGTTCTGTCCTGTTTCGTTCCCGGCCCCCCTTGCAGGGAGAGCCCAGGGGGCACCAGGTGCCCGGCTGATTCCTCTGAATGGTTCATGATGTAGGGAGTCCTCGACTTACGACCACAACAGAACCCACAATTTCTGTCACCGTGAGACGTTTGAGTTTTGCCCCATTTTTTGACTTTTCGTTGCCACCGTTCTTAAGTGAAGCACTGCCATTGTGGAGTTAGTGACACAGTCGTTAAGCGAATCCAGCTTCCCTATTGACTTTGCTCGTCAGAAGGTGGATTCCAAAGGGGATCGCAGGGTCCCAGGAGGCTGCGACAGTCGTAAGTATGAAAAGCGGTCACAAATCCCCTTTTTATCCAGGGCCGAACTATTGTCACTAAATGAACAGTCGTAATTCAAGGGCCTCCTATAACGCAGCCTGTGACGACGATGGGCCTCGCGTCTTTTGCAGGGGGGGTCTGGCTTCAGCCTCTCCCCCCTCCAGGTCCCTCCCCGCAGGGCCCCCCCTCACCNGGCTTCAGCCTCTCCCCCCTCCGGGTCCCTCCCCGCAGGGCCCCCCCTCACCTGTCCCACTCGTCCGGCTCCTGCTCGTCGCTGGAGTCCACGGCCGTGGTGTAGTCAGTCTCGTAGGGGGCGTCCTCCGGGTCAGGGTTCCTCCGGCGAGCCCTCCGGCTCCTCTGGGCGGGGGCCTTCCGGGGGGGCTCCTCCCAGGTGCTGGAGCTCAGCGTCCGGGCGCGCTTGTCCAGGGGGAGCTGGAAGGGAGAGCTACGGGGAGGGGGGGAGTCAGGCCAGAAAGTCAGCTGCACCAAAGGATGGGGGGGACCGAGGGGGGGATTATTCGGGGGACCTCTGACTGTGCTGACAACCCCCCCCAGCGAATCCTGGAACACCAGAGTTGGAAGGGGTCTTAAGGTCTTCTAGTCCAGCCGTGGACTCTTGTCGTGGGAGGGTTGGGGGTCCGCCTGATCCGATTCCAAACCTTCTCCGGCTTCCAGACTTCCAGGGGCCAGCAAAGCCCCCCCCCTCACCTGATCCGGACATCCGCCCTGGAGAAGCCATCCTTCTCGGTGTAGCCGGGGGGGCTGGCAGGGGCCTGGAGGGGGCTGGTGGGCTTCTCCGAGTAGGCCAGGGTGGCCGTGTCGGTGGGGCTGGCTCGGCCATCCACGTTCTTCACCTGCAGGGGGGCAACAGGCACTCCTCAGCCACCCCGAGGTCGGGGCCCATAACCTGACCTTCTGACCTCCATCCCTCCTGGTGGCACTACGGAGCCCAGAATGCCCAGCTAGCCTGGCAGAAGCAAGCCCTCTCGGGATGTCCGCTGTCCCCAGGTGGAGTTCCCCCCGTAGGAGGCCCAGGCTTTGCAGGCCCCTTCCCCAAAAACGACTCCCCGCCATTAAGAGGGCAGCCTTGCCTGCCCACCCCCAGCTGGAAAACGGGGGCAGGGAGGGGGGGCCAAGAGCTCAGGGCAGCAACATCTGCCATGCCAGACTCAGCCCCCCATCTGGGCTTTCCAGACGCCCACTGCAGAAAATCCCCCCCCCAAGATGTGGCTGGTGCCCTCCTGACCAGGCTGGCCCCTCCCTCCCCTTGGCTGTTGTGCCCAGCCGCGCTCTCCTCTTATCCACACCCCCCTGGCCCCCATGCCCGCAGTCCCTCAGCTGGAAAGAAGGCGCCAGATAGGGGTTGTGCCAGGCCAGGCGCTCCCCTTCCTCTCCTTCCGGCTTGGAGCCAGTGTGGGACGCCACGATGCCCCCCTTCCTGGTCCAGCCCTTCCCTGCCCTCTTGGAGCAGGGGGTTGGACTAGAAGACCTCCTGGGTCCCTTCCAACTCTGCTATTCCCTTATTCTGCCCATCAATGAACCCCCACCGGCTGCCCCTTTCCCGGAGGGGGGAACGGCACAGCTTGCTGGGGGCTCCAGATGTAAGAAGCAGAACCAAGTCTTCTGGGGGGGGCATTCTTGCCCTTCATATCCCCCCACCCTCCTCCCTGTCAAATCGCCCCCTTCCCGAAGGCCCAGCAGGAGGCCAGAGTCCCGGGACAGAGGCAGCCCCTGAAATGGGGGGGGGGCAAATGGGCTGGCAGGCTTCGGTGGGGGGGAGCAGCCCACCCCGGCACCCCCCTCCAGCCAGGCCCCACGGCCACCAGAGGCTGCAGCTCACAGCAACATTGGCTCCTTTGGCCTCGGCGGTTAATCATTGATGCCACCGAAACCAGAGAAGCGATAAACAACCCTGTGCGCTCTCGGTTACACACACGCACACACACCAAACACGCACCCCTCCGGCGCAGAGGGAAGCAGATCAGAAAGAGAAAAATGGAGGAATGGAGGGAAATTCCTCCGGGGGAAAATGCCGGAAGGGGTTGGAAGAGGGGGATGCCTAAAGCCAGGAGCAGGGAGATAAAGGGCGGAATATATGCAGGCGGGCCAGCCAGAGGCAAGCGAGGGGGGTCTCCTGGGGGTCTCTTCCGAGCCAGGGGGCTGCCCAAAGGGCCGAGTGGGCGCTGCAATGCCCCAAAAAGGCTCAGCTGTGGGGCAGGCCTGTGGCAACAGAACAGGAGAGTTGGAAGGGACCTTGGAGGTCATCGAGTCCAACCCCGTGCTCAGTCAGCAGTCCTTATTCCATCCTGGACAAATGGCTGTCTGGCCTCTTCTCAAGAGCCTCCAGTGATGGAGCCCCCACAGCTTCTGCTGGCCAGGAGTTCCGGGGGTGAATTGTTCTAATAGTCAGGCAATTCCTCCTTAGTTCCCGGTTGCTCCTCCCCTTGGCTGGTTTCCAACTCTTGGGCGTTTTCCTCCCTGCCTCGGAGGACCTTCAGGGTCCCAGAGGAAGCCCCCTCCCCAAAACGATGGCCCTGCTGGTGAGGGGAGAGGCGTTGCACCCCAAGTGCCCCCCTTGATCCCTTCCTGGCCCGGCCCAAATTCCCAGCCCGGCTGGCACGACCAGAGCAACCAGGGCGCCCAGGGCAGCTGCCTCCCCCCGGGGGGCTCCACTCACCCATTCCTCCACATTGGGGCCCCCCTCCAGCGCTGGGGGCCGGTCCCAGTAGATGTTCTGCTTGCCAAACTGCCAGATCTTCTGGCGCGTCTTGTGGGCGAAGAAGCAGATGACGCAAAGCAGGACCACCAGGAGGAAGCCACAGACGATGGCCACGGCCTGGGCAGGAACAGAGGGGGGCAGTTAAACCCCTTACCGGTCTCCCTCCTGTCCCCAAATTCCCCAGAGAAGGGGCTCTCTCGGCTGGCGTTCAGGGTCTCCATGGAGGAGGGAGGGTCTCAGTCTCTGCTGGAGAACATCCCCGCACAGCAAGAAGAGAGCCCCCCGAGCCCCCCACCCCAGCCAGGCCTCCAAGGCAAGCCACAAGGAGGTTGTGCACATCCACACTGGACAAATTAGGCAGGCCACGGCATCGTGGCACGTGGGAGGTCCATGGCCTCCTTGCAGAACGTCCCACACAGCTGTGCCGCCTGCCCCAAAGTCCTCAAGATGCCCCCCATTTCATCTGTGGATAGCGAGGACGCCTGTTTTTTTTGGGGGGGGGGCGGCGAGGGGGTGGCACAATTCCCTGTGCATCATAGCCACAAAGCCTTTTGGGATTTCAGGGTACAAAAAAGAGACTCAGCCAGGCTGAATCCCTCCCAGCAGTGCTTGCTCGGGGGACATGAGAATTTGGGGAGGGGGATAACTGAAGGGGAGATGGAAAGGCAGGAACAGGGAGGGGGAGCCCCCCCCCATCTGAATGCAAAGCTTCCTTGCCTAAATCTGGAGACAATTTTTCCACCCGGCCTGGAGCATTCCCCCCAACCTCCCAGGGCTGGATGCAGCTCAGCCACCTGGGGGTCCCCCCAAACCTTCTTCCCCCCCCCAGGCCAAGAGACCTCACCCCAAACACAATCTGAGCTGGTCAGTCCTGGGATGGGACACGACCAGGAAACTCGTGGAGTTTGTGAAACTAGGGGTCAATGAGGAAGCCGGCAGGAAAGCTGCAAGTTTCAGTTACACGATGTCTCGTTTAATGACCGCGTGTGTGGCTGGTCCCGCTTGCTTTATTAAGCGAAGACTAGTCTGTTGCAATCCTAACGTTGGCAGATAAGCCCCCTGATGCCTCCCAACCGAGGCCGGAGTGTTATTTGCCTTCCAGCTCCATGCAGGGCCCCGAGGAGGGGTCTTCAGCAGAGGTGGGCCAGCAGGGCACCGGTAGGACTTCCACTCCCAGGACTCCTGAGCCAGCTGAGCCCACCTGCCCACCCTGGCCTTGAGGAAGCAGCAGCCTCACACCTGTCCACCCAGATGATTCACAAGCCCAGCAGCCACTTCCGCAGGACGCCTCCGCGGGCTTATCTCGTTTGCTCAAGTGGGCCGTTCCAAGGGTGCCACCGCCGTGCCCGGCCCACTGATAAGCCTCCCGGGTTGTTCTCACCTGAGCCTGAAACCGATTTCCTGATAAGCCCCTCTGCTCCCTCGGGAACAAAAGCCGCTCCTGCTTCCCCCCCCCCCAGGGACTTCCGGGCTGGCTTTTCTGGACAAGCAGGTAACAGAAAGAGAGGTGGTGAAAGGCCATGCCAGGCAGGCGGCCCTGGGGCTGCCCCACTGGGTGAAAGGCCAGCCTCGCCCACAGCCAGCACAGTCCTGCCCGAGGCTGAAGGGCTCCTGTCCCCTGGCACGACCATCAGCTGAGCCGGGGCAGAGGAGGGGGCGAGACCAAATACGGGCACGGCTGAGTTCCATCCTCGAACGTGTAGGTGTACATTAACCCATGGCGTGTGGCTGTAGTATTACTTATCCTTTCATCACCTTCTTCCGCTTCTCCTGGTGGTGCCCTTTTGGCATTGTTGTTGTTGCTGCTGGTTACTCTTATTATCGTTACCATTCGTATTATTCTGCAATTAGTCTTTCTGTGCCAGGCACAAATTCCCTGCGTGTCTAACTACACTTGGCCCAATAAAGCTATTCTTTCCTATTCTAGTCTGTTCTGTATTCTAGAATAAAGATTTCCTGACCATGAGAACAGCAAACAGGTGCTTCCCTCCAGAAGTTGTGGCTGCTCCAACACCAGGAGCTTTTCAAGGAGAGACTGGACAGCCATTTGTCTGGGGTGGCTTAGGGTTTCCTGACTGAGCAAGGGGTTGAACTAGAAGACCTCCAAGGTCCCTTCCACTCCATTCCCATACTTCTGTTCTGTTCTCATTCCTATTCCATTCTATAATTCTGTTCTGTTCTGTTCTACCCCACCCCATCCTATTCTTAACCTGGGCCACAGCTGCCCCACCCACCAGCCATGGCCCCAAGAGGAAGCAGGACCACCAGGGCCAGGCAGCCCCCGCCACCTTGCCACCCCATCCCACCCCCCCACCAGACTCTTACCTCCTGGGGGTCCACCATGCAGTAGTGGTAGAGGTACTGGTTGTAGGAGACTCCCCCGGGGTAGACCTGGTTGCACAAGGCCAGCATGGGGTTGGCCGAGTAGTAGCTGCCCCCCATCTGGGCCTGAGGGTTGACCCCCATGATGTAGACGATGGAGGCAATCAGCATGACGAAGGCCAGCAGGGCGCAGACCACCAGGGCCACCAGGTAGAACCGCCTGGACCGGGCCGCACCGGACTTGGTGAGGCTGANGACCACCAGGGCCACCAGGTAGAACCGCCTGGACCGGGCCACACCGGACTTGGTGAGGCTGATGACGGCCAGAGCCAGCAGGGCGATGAAGCACAGCACTGACATGGCGAGCATGAAGCCGCTGGCTGCCCGGGGGTTGGTCATGCCCCCGTAGTAGCCCCCCATGCCATAGCCGCCATAGTAGCTGCCCAGGCCTCCGCCGTAGCCCCCCATGCCACCATAGCCCCCCATGCCGTAGTAGCCGCCCATGCCTCCACCGTAGAGGCCCCCGTAGCCATAGTCCCAGGCCAGGGTGGAGGCCACGCAGGCGAAGATGGCCACGCAGAGCAGGATGCCCAGCCCCTCCAGGACCCTCACCACGCTGGGCGGGGAGGTCCACTTGTAGAAAAGCTGGGGCTCGTCCTCGATGTAGTAGGAGCCCGGTGGGGGCAACTTGATGGGGTACCCATAGTCCTCCCTGGGGGGTCCGTACCCAGCGGGAGGGCTGTCGTAGGGCTTCGGACTAAACATCTTCCGTGCAGAAGCGAGGCAGGGCCGGTGGAGGAGCCCCAGGTGCTACAGCTGGAGGCGGGACCCAAGGGAGCCCCTTTAAGATTCCTGGAGCTGCCAAGAGGCTCCTGGGCTGCGTCTGGCTGGCACTGCCAAAGAGAGGGGAAAGTGAAGGTCAGTGTCCTCCCCATGGCACTTGGGCAATTCTTGCACCCACCCAGTGGTGGTTGAGGGAAAGCAACCGTCTCCTGCAGCGGAAGTCACGGGGGAGGGAAGGAAAGTCAACCAAGACCACTCAACCTCCCCCCTCCCGAGTGCCCAGGAGAGCCAAGGATCTGAGGACCACCCGGGCACCAGAAACATCAACTGGCACAGGCCAGGCATTTCTTCCTATGTTTTTGGCCCATCTAACGGTTGTGAAAAAGAGGGGCAACTGGAGGGAGACACCCATCCCTTGGTGACTGTGGGGTTATACCCTTCCCTGGGTTTCAACAAACTGCCCAATAAGACAGGCTCCTTCAAGTTGACCTTGGCTCCAGTAACTTCCCGGCCTCTCTCTGGGTTTGCTGGACTTCCTGGGTGAGTCTAAGGCCCCGGGGCGACTGCCTGGCTCCCAGTCAAGCTCCAAAAGTGAGCAGATAAACAGACAACAGGTAATCAGGGTTGGAAGGCACCTTGTAGGTCATCTAGTCCAACCACCTGCCTAAGCAGGAGACCCTACACTATTTCTGACAGACGGGAGTCCAGGCTCTTCTTGGATCCCCGATATTTAACCCCGAGAAGTGTCCCAAAGACCACCAGAGGGCAGGTGGGACCCACCTGCTCTTCCCTGCAGCCAAAAACCTGCTTCCCTCTAATGCAGGGGTCCCCAACCTTGGCGCCTTTAAGATGTGTGAACTTCAACCCCCAGCTTTGCTGGCTGAGGAATTCTGGGAGTTGAAGTCCACTAGTCTTAAAGGGGCCAAGGATGGGGACCTCTGCTCTAACAGCTCCCAGATGTTTTTCCCCAGCAGAGGGAATCCAGCTGTCGGAATTCAGCTGATGATAATGATGTCTGATGACAACATTACAAATTGATCTCTATTTGAGTCTATTAGATCTACGGCTGACCTCATGCCTGCGGCTGCTTGTCCAGCGTTTATAAACTCTGGATTGCAAACAGCCTCACTAGCTGTCACCTATTTGTCACACAGCTGTCAAGGGTCAGTTTGTAATGCTATCATTTGGAGGGCTGAACACCCCCTGGCCGCCCCGGACTCTGGGGTCTGCTGCCCCCTTCGTCTTCCTGAACTGAAGAAAGGGGGGGATGTATGACAGTTGAAGATGAGACCAGTTGGGGGTGCGAGACTTTGAGATTGGTGTTTCTTGGCCACTTTAAGATGTAAGAGCTTGACTTCCGGTGGTGTTTCCATCAATGATGGATCAGAGACTGCGATCGTGCGCAGCTTTGATCCGTGTTTCCCTTGTTGGAAGGGTCCCCACAGAATCGGACTCATCTGACCCTCCTTGGAGGGGTGGGAGAAGAGGGGGAGACCACCAGCTGAGTCGAGGGGAGCCACATCTCCCCTCCCTAAGTAAGTATTACTCCCCTGGAAGACAGGGAGAAACGGCAGTCTAAAATAGCTGCCCTGAAAAAGGAAAGCTGCCGGGACCCTAAGTTTTGTGCTGGAGCAGTGAAATGGTAAGCTACGTGTAACCAGATAAAAGAACTGAATTATTTCTTAACAACCCCGAGAAGTTGAAAGAAAGTGCCCTCACGAAAGAGTATCACAGTGGTGAACAGAAAACAGTGAAGTACAAGGTAAACAAAATTGGAGTATAAAAAGTTACAACGAAATTAGAGACTAAATTTTGAATAATATAAATTGGCATTAATTAGGCTTTGAATAAAATGCTAGGCTTGCCTGGAATTGGTTATTATTAAGAAAATTAATCATGGAAATGGTTGGAAATTAATGTTTACCATAATTAAAAGAGAAAAGAACTTTGAAAAGTGGAAAGTGATACAAAACCATTTAATGGTCAAAGACTTTTTTTCCTACAAAATTTTATGAAAATTTACTGGACTCATAACTGTTATGAAACAAAAGATAAATAAAATAATAAGAACCCCAGAAATTAAAAAAAAGGAGAAACTAAGAGGATATACAAATGCAATTTCCTGGGACTGTTGGGTGTTGATTGTGAAAGAGACAGAAGGATTAACATGAGAAACAAAGATAAAAGGAGACTTTTGGCAAAGATTGCAATAAAAGACTTTGAATATTAATAACTGATTATAAAAAATGGAAGATATAAGCAAAGACTTTAATTGGAATTGCAAACCATAAGACGAATGCTGAAAGAAAGAAAGAAAGAAAGAAAGAAAGAAAGAAAGAAAGAAAGAAAGAAAGAAAGAAAGAGAGAGAAAGAAAGAAAGGAATTATTGGACAATATTTGACAAAGAAAATAATGGCTTACAGAAAGAACAAGAAATTCCAGTGAAGCAGAGTTAAAGGAAGAAGAAAGAGGCTCAAATAGTCATGGAGAATACAAGAGACACTAGTCCAAAGACCTAAAGCAATTAAAACTATGACTTGATGATGAGTCAATAAATAAAAGAAGAAAACGCTCCCAGGATTAATACAAAAGCAAGAATAAAAAAAAATTATACCAAAAAGAAACTTTCAAAAAAGAGAACAAGGAAAAGGGGAGGGAGAAGACGGTAAAATGTTACAAAGAAAGAAGGAAGCATCAGGGGAAATTTAGAAAAGGGAAAGTTGGCTCCTAAAATTAAAAGTAAATAATAAAGTCTAAAAATTCAGAGATAACGGGTTAGGGATTCTACTAAGGGGGATAACCACATGGTATTTATATTGGTATTTACCTTTTCTTTGTCGAGGCTTTAAAATAAGGGAATGGAAATGATTAATATGATTATTCAACTATTATAATGAAAGTGAAGATAAAACTGAGAGATATTTAAGAAGTTTATTTTATTTGATTCACTGAGGGGATATATATAGTTGACTATATATACAGTTGATTATTTAATCTGGGTATTAGAATTGCTGTAGCGAGAATATTTTATCCTGTGTATATTTTATTCATATGAAATCTGGCTGCCAGTTATGCTACCTCCTCTTATTTTGGGAATGCCAGACTCCAAAGGGAAGGTGTTGATTTGGTCGGGGGGGGGGGGGCTTGGTAGCAGAATTTCCAAATTTGGGGCTGCCCCAAACAAGGGGGGTGGGGGGCAAGCTATTCTCAGAAGCACCAACCAGGGCCATAAACGGAACAAAGATAGAAACCAATCCAAGGAGCGAAGCAACCTGGAAACGGAGGAGAACTCCTGACAGGGAGGACAATTAACCAGTGCAACTGCTGGCCTCCAGAAGTTGTGGGTGCTCCATCCTTGATGTCTTTTCGAAAGAGTCCAGACCATCACTTGTCTGAAAATGTATAAAAAAGGTCTCCTGCTTGGAGGGGGGGGCTGCGCTAGAAGACCTCGCAGGGTCCCTTTCCAAGCTCTAATTCCGATTTGATTGATGTGATTTGGGGTAGGCGAGGAAGAGGAGGAGGAGGAGGGTGTTGTGTGGGCAAATCACTGCCCTCAATTCCTCCTTCCCTGATTCGGAAGAGGGGCAGAAGTTGCCCTGCCATCCTTCCCCCTCAGTACCCTAGTCCATTCAGATTGAGCAGGGCACATCCCCACCCCCCTCCCCCCCCCAAATCCCTGGGAGCAGGAAGCAGCCCACCCCTCCTTTCTACCCCAGGAGCCCCGCTTGGCTGTTCCCAGGGGCTCTGGGCACACTCTGCTCCCGTCCCAGGGCTGCTCCCCCCACCCCTGCTTCCTTGCCAACCGGCCGGTTCCCAGGGGATCCCACCAGAACGGCTGCCTGCCAAATCCCCCCAGGCTGCTCTGCAGCTCTGGATTTCAGGGTTGTTCCTGGGAGCCAGAAAGGGGAGGCCAAGGCCCGGCCTCTGGCTGGCTCACAACCAGGGATGGTGGGTTTCAGCCAGGCAGCTGCCCAGGAGCCCCTCGGCCCTCCTTGCCTTCCCTGCGGCTCCCATGCCTGCGAGGGGGACTTCCTCGGCCGGCCGCCCCACCAAACCACAGTGGCTTGAACTTTTGAACCCAAGAGGCAAGACGGCTGTTCTGTGGCAAGGTGGGCAGCCAAACGCACAAAGGAATGGATCTGGGTGCCGGCCACCAGCACAGCCAAGGACGAGGTGGCCCCACTAAGGGCTTTGCTGTTTCCACCTGTGGTCCCCGGCTCNCCGGCCACCAGCACAGCCAAGGACGAGGTGGCCCTACTAAGGGCTTTGCTGTTTCCACCTGTGGTCCCCGGCTCCTCTGGGGCTCGGTGGGCCCAGCCTTGAGATTTGCACTCAGACCTAAGTCATCTCTTCCTGGGCAGCTTCGCAGGAGTCTCTGCCCGCCACCCCCAAGGCAGGGAGGCTGGGCAACCCCCCCCCCAAGCNCTAAGTCATCTCTTCCTGGGCAGCTTCGCAGGAGTCTCTGCCCGCCACCCCCAAGGCAGGGAGGCTGGGCAACCCCCCCCCCAAGCATTTACCACTCCCACTTATCACCCCATTGCAGATTCTCCCCCACTGTCTCCATCTCTGGGTGGCTCAGGAAGCACCACGGTTACAAGTGAGTAAATACAAGCAAGGTTGCCTTTTAAATTTATGCACCCATAAATTGGGCTCCTTTGCTTCTGCCGATCGATCAGTCAGAATAGAGCTGGAAGGGACCTTGGAGGTCTTCTAGTCCAACCCCCTGCTCAAGCAGGAGACCCCCGACCATTT
>BHFT01021835.1:0-19439 GCA_004320025.1 Laticauda laticaudata
TCTGGTATACGGTGTGTCCCAGTGTGTCATCTGTTCTTTTGTAGATTAGTACATCTAGGAATGGTAGTTGTTTGTTATTTCCATTTCCATGGTGAACTTGATTTTGTGTTGTGTGTGTGAGAGAGAGAGAGAGAAAGAGAGAGATTAGAGAGATAGAGAGATGATTGATAGATTGATAGATAGATAGATAGATAGATAGATAGATAGATAGATAGATAGATAGATAGATACAGTAGTCTATAGCTTTATAATATCCTGGTAGATTCCCATCAAAACACTAAAAAGTTCCAATATTAATATTTTTTTTCAAGCTCAGTGCTGATTCCTGCTATGACATACAAAGGAATAGGGAGCATCCAATTATCTTTGTGAATTTTGAAGTCAGTGAGCGGTAAGACCAGGACCTGGGAAAATCTATCATAAAGGTAGAGGTGAAGTTCAAAAGAATTTTAGGTTGCATTTAAAATTAAATTCTGGCTGATTTCTTTAGAGACAGGAGAACCCTATGACCCCTTGTTGGGTGCAGTCTGGGCAACTGAATAGAGCTGAGTATTTATTGGCCAGATGCCCTTTCTGTTGCCACTGCAGTGTTTTGTTCAGCAGATATATTCTCAGTGTGCCCAGAGAAAGAAATATCTGCCTCTACCTAGGATCAAATTCACGGACTCTGTTAGGAATATAAGTCACCTAACAGGTATTTGGGTTAGAAATATATAAACCAGGATAGACATTTTAATACTGTCTCTTTAAGGGAATGCAAGAGCATGCAACTGGGTGTCGTTTCTCAAATGGCCTTAAGATGGAGCCAGAAACCTAGATTGTCTTAGTCTGAGTCTCAGAAGAGAGTGTGAGTGTATCTTTATTTCCTTCTGTTGGAAAAGTATTGCTATTCCTCCATTTTTCCTAATTGACTGATATTACTGGATTTAATGTAAGTCTGATATTGAACTGTTTTTGACACTGGAATTTGATATTTGGATTATCCCTGGATTGAAAACTGAGTGATTTACTTGTGAATGACTTTGGACTGTGATTGGACTTTGCTTAAACTTTCTGGAAGTAAAAACCTATATTTACTGTACAGTGTATCTGTGTACTGCGTTTGTATTATTCCAACACTACTCTCTATACGTCTCCCTGTATGCTCTCATTCTCCTAACGGGGAATTACCTCAACAGACTCCTTATTGTGAGGCAAGACCTCCACCTCTTGGCCAACGCACCACTCTCTTTAGAGACAGAAGAATGTCAGACAAATATTCTTCATTTCAAGCAAAAAAGTAAGAACCATAGCAGCTTGTTGAGTAGGCTGATCAGCCAACATAGAATTTTTGTGGTATGAACTATTATTAGACAGTCCACAAAAGCCTATCTGAAATACATCTTGGTTGGACAAAAAAATGCACAGATTTAGATAGCCGCATGCAAAAATAGATCTAGTTTGAAACATTTGCATATAACATGAGCATATTTTTGTTTGACTTGCATTCCAAAATGAATCGATTAGGAAAGGCATAATATATACTGTGTAATGTAGATATTAGGAGATTCATAATCATTTCAGATTTCCTTTATGATTGCTGTATTTTAATGTGGAATTTTGATGGAATGGATTAACTATACATGACATTGAAGTTGGCCAGATATACATCCATTCATATATTATTTAGCTTTCAACTTATTTAAATTATTTAATGACATTAATGCACTGTCTCTGTCTGATAGACTACAGGCACAGTTCGACATCCAATTGCAGAATGAAACTAACAATATAGTTACTGATACTTAATACAATTAATACAAACTCTATAAAACCATTTTTGACTTCTGGCACCACATCTTTGTCAAAAGCTTACTAGAAAAGCCAGACTTCATTAACCTCTTAAAGTCTATGAGAGTAAAAGCTGAAGTTGAAACATAAGCCAGAGCTGGACAAAGACATCTTTAGCTGTTCTTCCAGCATGAGCTCTGAGTCCAGAAGGATTGACAGATTGTCAACCAGCTTTTTCTAGACTTCATCAATCAATTTTTTTATTATGGTCACAGACCAGTGCTAGGAATGTAAGTCACCTAACAGCTATTTGGGTTGAAAATATATAAACCAGGATAGACATTTTAATACTGTATCTTTAAGAGAATCCTAAAATGCAAAACTGTAATTGGGTGTGGTTTCTCAAACAGCCATAAGATGGAGCCAGAAACTTGGGTTGTTTAGTCTTAGTCTCAGAAAAGAGTGTGTCTCAGTGAGTCTCTGTTTTCCTTCTGTTGGAGAGTATTGCCTCTTAATTGACTGATTAAGTTCCTTAATTGATTATTAAGTTCCTCTTAATTGACTGATATTCTTGGATTTGATGTACGACTGATACAGAACTGTTTTTGACACTGGACTTTGTTATTGGATTATCCCTGGACTGAAAACTGACTGATTTAACCTGTGAATGACTTTGGACTGCTTATCTTGGACTGTGCTTAAATGTTTTGTCAGAAGTAAAAACCTACATTTACTGTACAGCATATCTGTGTGCTATGTGTGTATTATTCAACGCTTTTTTCAATATGTCTCCCTGTATGTGCTCATTCTCCCAATGGGGAATTACCTCAATAGCCAGCATAAAAATGGTAGGATATAGTTAATAATTTTTAAGGTTAAAAAGGATAAAATACACAAAGTTAAAACATTTTTAAAGTATATGTGTGCATGCATGTATATGTACTGTATATATATGCCAGAACTTGGCACATCATATGTTGTATCAGGATTAATGTCTGTAAGCAGCAGGGAGGTATAAAATTGTCATATACATCCTACATAGAATAGAATAGAATAGAATAGAATAGAATAGAATAGAATAGAATAACAGAGTTGGAAGAGACCTTGTAGGTCTTCTAGTCCAACTTCCTGCTTAAGCAGGAAACCCTACACCACTTCAGACAAATGGTTATCCAATCTCTTCTTAAAAACTTCCAGTGTTGGAGCATTCTGGATGCAACTTGTCTCATTGATTAATTATTCTGTCAGGAACTTTCTCCTTAGTTCTAAGTTGCTTCTCTCCTTGATTAATTTCCATCCATTGCTTCTTGTCCTACCCTCAGGTGCTTTGGATAATAACTCTTCTTTGTGGCAGCCCCTGAGATATTGGAACACTGCTATCGTGTCTCCCATAGTCCTTCTTTTCATCAGACTAGACATATCCAGTTCCAGCAACCATTCTTTATATGTTTTAGCCTGAAGTCCCCTAATCATCTTTGTTGCTCTTCTCTGCATATTGATGAGATGAGGCTAGTATGAATGTCTCTAGTACTGGCACTAGAGGAGCACTTGCTTTGTTGTTTCTCCACATGTGGAGTCACAGGGACAGTGCTTCTTCTGATAGGGATTTTTCCTAGATTAACCTTCTAGGAAAACTGAGGGGAAGGCGTATCATTGTGCCAGAGCTTTTTCCAGAGAAACACAACCTTATTGAAAATCAAGGTTGCTTTTACTCTTGAATTACTAGCTTTCTGAAGGAACAGTCACCTCATCTTGCTTAAGTTGAGTCTAAGAATGCTTCTTCCCATCCAAGCCCTGACAGCTTCCAGGTGCTAAGTCAATGTTCTACAAGATCTCTGATTCATCTTCACCTCACAGTAGTGATATACAAATGGATACTATCCAGATAGTGAAGATACTTTACTCCTAAATGGTGGATATGGATCTCCTGCCTAGGCAGGGGGTTAGACTAGAAGACCTCCAAGGTCCCTTCCAACTCTGTTATTCTATTCTATTCTATTCTATTCTATTCTATTCTATTCCATTCCATTCCATTCCATTCCATTCCATTCCATTCCATTCTATTCTTGATCTATAATTTGATCTGCAACCCCATTTAGAAGCAGCCTTTGCACTGTTGGCCATCATTCCTGATTAAGTTCATCCTACTATCCCTTTCAGTACCAGAATAATTGCTCCCTTCTTCTAGCCTACTCGACTGCATTGTCCTGAAACCAAATCAGAAAGAAGTTTAGTACTTAAAACAATTCTTCTCATTCTTCTTCTGATTTATAACAATGGTGCCATGAAACTATGAAATATGGTAGGAGTTAGGATGCTAGCTGGATTTGTCTAATCAAGAAGTATATAGCCACTATAATACAGTAACTCCAACTCCCAGCACTTTCAGATAATACAGAAGGATATTATGGCCAACAGTTGTGAAAGTTGACCCAAAGATGCTTTTTCAGGAGGCAACTGGACTTGTTTTTTCTTTTGAAGATGTTTTGCTTCTCATCCAAGAAGCTTCTTCAGCTCTGACAGGACAGTGGGGAATAGAAGGATTTATATTCCTTGCAGAAAATTGATAATCTGCATCCTTTCAGTAGGTCATTGAAGCACTTGGATGTTTATCTGTGCCCTCAGGGTCACCTGAGTATTGGTTCCTATTGTCTGCAATATTTTCCTCTGGAAATCCATTCCTACTCCCACACCATTCAAAGGGTGTCCATCCCAAATTGTACATCGAAAAGTCTGTGGAGATTCTCAGTCATCCAAGTCATGGTTGTCCCAAAGGTGCTTTTTTCAGGAGGTAACTAGACTTCCTTGCTTTGTTTTGTTTTTAACTTTTGAAGACTTTTTGCTTCTCATCCACAAAGCTTCTTCAGCTCCACTCCCATTTGCACTACTCAGGTGACCCTGAGGACATAGATAAATCTCCAAGTGCTTCAACAACCCTCTAAAAGGATGTACATGATCAGCTATCTGCAAGGAATATAAAACCTTCCATTCCCCACTCTCCTGTCAGAGCTGAAGAAGCTTCTTGGATGAGAAGCAAAATGTCTTCAAAAGAAAAAAACAAGTAAGTCCAGTTGCCTGGGACAACCATGACCTGGATGACTGAGAATCTTTACAGTTGTAAAAGTTGTTGATAAGTCCCCTAAGAGAAGGATAGTGATGTTCCTACCATCCAAGTCCCTCTAAAAATCATCAGTAAGAGTAAGAAATGTAGTGTCTGTCCCATGACCATCCCACAGGTCTAGGTAATCTGCATCATCCAAAGCATTTTGTGATTTGTAATTGATTTTCAAATCAATTCTTTCTCCAAAAATGGATGATTGTAGATTGGGCATCAGTTGCCCATTGCCACTGGAACCAGGACTGACCTATTAAAGAGTGGATCTACCAGTACTTCTTTCAAAGAGGCTAGTGGCTCCCTTTTCTCAAAAAAACCAACAACATATTGCTGATTCCAGACTTCTTTCTTGGCCAGTCACATAGGAGACTAATGGCTATGCACACTTCTTGGAATCAATAAGCTCAAAACTCTTCCAAGCACCATGGCAATATGCCACCTCAGTTTGAGATTTTATCACAGAGCTGTTTGGGTGACCTTCTAGAATGATTGCAGAATTGGCTTGTGCTTCTATGATCATGGCTCTGGCATAGTAAAATGCCAGCATTTTGTTGCTGAAGGAGTATTAACTATAACTTGTATCCTATATGTTCTGTGTAAAGCTCTCTGAGCTACTGTAGTCTGAGAGCTTTCAAGAGCCATAGCTCCAGGGAGAAAGAATGCAATAAATGTGGAACAGCTACTGACACTGACTTTCTATGTGACTTTATTTTATGGATTTGGCAAAGAAAAAGACATAGTGATGTTAAAAGGGCACTCTTGATAGCATTATGGTTTGCAATAGCATATAATATTATTGCAAGGATAAAAGGCTGTAAGCTATTTCAGAGAAGCAAACTGCTGAGTAAGTAATTTAGGGCTGTGCAAGCATATTACTATATATTTAAATCACACACAAACACACACACAGAGATAGAGAGAGAGAGAGAGAAAGAGAGAGAGAGAGAAACATAAATGAAATTCATTCACAGAGGAGAAGATTCACAGGAGGAGTAATGGCTGAAGTAGAGGAAAAATATGATGTCAAATTCCTGCTTTCTTCATGGAAAAAACAGATTTACAAAAACAGACAAATCTCACAATGGCTTCCAAACATGGTGGTTTTCAACTGGTTCGGGCCAATTCTGGCATACCGGTAGCACAGAAAATCAGCTGGCAGAGAACCAGTTCGCTCCGAATCTTTCTGATGCTCTGCAGTTGGGCCCACCCACCTGCCCCTGCTCCTAGGTCCTTTTTAACTTCTCAGCTGTTTGGCGCAGCAGAGCAGATTGCTGTGCAAAACAGCTGAGAGGTGCAGTAGCTTAGTTTTTATTGTTTTAATATGTGCACATGATCACACGTTTGAATCCCACTACTGCTTCCAAGATATTATGACTCAGCCTTCCATCCTTCCAAGGTCAGTAAAATGAGGACCGAAATTGTTGGGGAAAATATGCTGACACTGTAAACCACTTAGAGAGGACAGTAAAGCACTGTGAAGCAATATATAGGTCTAAGTGCTATTGCTGTTGGTATTATAAGACTTCAGAAAATATATCCAAATGGTAACAGGTGAGAAGACATGAGACTAGACCTTTAGGTTCTTAGTAAGTTTTGACTACAATCATCAATACAAAGGTCTGTAAGGAAACTCTCAGGAAAAAATAGGAACAACAATTTATCTGCTGAATGTAATACATTAATTTACTATTAACTTGCTTGTGTGTTGATTTTAAGCTTCTAATTATTATTTGGACATCTTGATTAGAGGTACATCCTTTTTTTAGAAGGGTGTCATTTCTATCAGTGGCAATCTTTTAAAATGGTAGATAAGGACAAGTGGACAAAATTCAGTGTAAGTTGGAGTGGTAATTCTTTCTCTGGTAATATAGGAGAAGGAATAGCAGAACCTGGGAGTGGAGTTAAAAGAGGGATCAGCCTAGAATCCCTACAGAGTCACAAATAAACTAAATTTACTCCTCCTTGAATTCTATTGACCCATATCTAACTCCAAGCAGGTACTAATCAATAGTTGAAAAGATTTCTATGCATAGGCTTTTTAGCAATAAATCAGTTTAATTGGTCCTTTATATGTAGACGTGATATTTTGCACCTGACAAGAAATTTTCCTCCAGATACCACTGTTTAGTTTAGCATAGTGTCCTGGTATTATTTTAATATAAGATGCCTTGAAATTTTGGACCTAAACAACTCAGAACTATGCCGCCTATGACCTAAGCTTAGTACACAGAATTGTCTGCTACAACATCCTATCTGTCAATGACTACTTCAGTTTCAGCCACAATAACACATGGGCAAACAATAGATACAAACTCAAAGTAAACAGTCCAAACTCAATGGCAGAAAATACAACTTCAGCAACAAAGCGGTCAATGCTTGGAACTCACTACCTGACTCTGTTGTTTCATCCTCAAAACCCCAAAACTTTCACCTTAAACTTTCTACTGTGGACCTCACTCCATTCCTAAGAGGTCTGTAAGGGAGCATGCATAAGTGCACTAGTGTGCCTACCATCCCTGTCCTACTGTTCCCATTTATTCATACTCATTTATTATTAATATACTTATACCTGTATATACTTACATGTTTATACTTACATACTTATACTTGTTTTCTCATACATGCATGACTAACTAACTAACCAAATACATAAATAAATAAATAAATAAATAAATACATGTATTTTTTCATACACTGTTTCTAATTGTTCTATTAAATTACAAGGTAAGCCATCCTGAGGAACTTTCCCTATTTCAAGGCATTATTAGGGGGAAGCCCATTCCTAGCAAAATGTTGGAGAAAGTCTCTTTTCCTGAAAAAAAAATCCATCCAATTCCCCAGCTTGACAATTCTTGAATTTTTTTTTTGAAATGACATTCCTAGTAGTTTCACATTTCTAGTCTTTGTGAGTACAGAGAGGTGTTAAATCATATAAAACCAGACACATCATTAGAAGCTAAAATCATAAGAGTACATCTGATTTACTTTGGACATGTCATGAATGAAAATCATTGGAGAAGGCAGTGATGCTAAGAATAGTTAGTGAAACAAGAAGAAGGGACACCAAGCTACCATGTTGGCTTGATACCATCAAAAAAGATACAAAGTTGAACCTACAACAATTGAAAGAAGCTGTGTTTGACAGGGTAGCATGGAGAGTAATTGCCTATAAAGAATCAGACAAGACTAAATGGAACAAACAGACAAACCATCCTTATGCAATTTATGTGCCTACTGTTTTCTTAACTCTAAAGAGCATTCTCTTCACTAATTTCAAAATGATAAAAGCATACATTTTGTTTGTGTTGGGATTGTGTTGGAACTGTGAGAAAATCACTGAATTTTAGGTTTTAATTTTGTTTTAGTTTACAGATACTACACTTACCTTGAAATGGTTTGTAGTATCCAGTAGTATCCAGTATTTCAGTATTCTTGCCTGTACTCTTCTGTTGTTTTTTTTAATGGAAATCATACTAATAGATGCCCTCATCCTTATTTTCTCCTCCCCTTAACCTCCATCTCTCTCTCTCTCTCACACACACACACACATACACACCTTTAAACTTTCCAAAGACCTCCACTGGCCTACCACTGTCACAAGTCTGAGGTATTAGAAGCTTCAGTTCTCTGTCATCAAGTAAATGGAATATTTTCCTGGGTCTTCCTGCAGAGCCTGTCAGAGGCTTTTAAAAATTGGTTGGCAAATTCCTTTTTAAAAATAATATTTCAATTTGTATTATAGAATCATGTGGTTTCTGTATGGTTGCCTTTCTCTTTTTCTAGCTTAAAAGCTTGCAGTAGCATCCAGAGGACAGAAAGGCCATGCCAAAATAAGCCTAGGACTCCTGCCCTGCTATATCCAGTATATCGCGTTATAGAACTGAGGTATTTCTTTTTTCATCCAAGCCTGCATAATTTCAGCTCTAGAGGACTAGGAGGCAAGCTTTTTCATTTTTGTTTTCTGCTGGGCTCTAATGATAAGCAATTGGGAAGTTGGAAACAGTAAAAAGAAAAGCTAGACAGGTTGAAACACCCTGCTGTTTCTGCTGATAGCTCGTTAAAGGAGAGATTGCTACAGTATATTTGTAGTGAAGCTTGAATAACATACCAAGGAGGTGTTCTTTTCAGAAGCTGAAGGATGGGCACTTCTAAAATAATAGGAATCGTCTCAAAAGTCATTGCTTTATATAGTGCTCTTGACACAAAATAAATACAGGTTTTTTTCAGGATGTAAATGGTTGTTCACGAGAGACACAGACAGACCCAGAATCTGTCACCTGGCTTCCCATGGCAGTAAAACAAATCATATTGTTCCCAGGTGCAACCAATGATTCTTGCATATCCATAGGCCATCCTGTTTCCAGAGAGTTGCCCCATGTAACATTTTCCATACTATTTTTCCAGTTTAATTCCATTAAAGATTATAACTACAATAGTTGAATTTCCATAATCTTTCATGTGACACTATGTGGAGTTATTGAATCTATGCAGGTTCTCAGTCATCCACGTCATGGTTATCCTAAAGGTGTCCAGAGGCAACTGGACTTTCTAGATTTTATTTCGCTTCTCATCCAAGAAGCTTCTTCAGTTCTGAAGAAGCTCTGAGAACTAAAGAAACTTCTTGGATAAAAAGTGAAACATCTTCAGAAAGAAAGAAAGAAAGAAAGAAAGAAAGAAAGAAAGAAAGAAAGAAAGAAAGAAAGAAAGAAAGAAAGAAAGAAAGAAAACAAGCCCAGTCAGTGTTTAGCTTTTTCTGAAAAAGGTTTAGACTGTTTTGCAATTGTGGTAATACCTGTTTTCCAAAAAAGACCTATCCAAAAAATAATCTGTAGAATGTTTTATGCATGTACACTATATAAGCCCTACTCCAAAATAAGCCTTACATAAGAACTTGCACAGCGATTGGCGCACCCATTCCATCTGATTGCTCACAGTGCCACACAGACCCCACACTGGTTTATCTCAGGCCCTGTAACAAGAATATCCATCAACAACACCTGCTTCAGGTAGCAGCACCAGTAGCCACAGCAACAGGAGCCCATGTGGCTGCCTGGCCCACTTCTTCTGCTTGCTTGCAGTCACAACAGAGCAGGAGGCTGAGTGCGTGCTGATGCCATGCTGTGAGCTGAGGCAGGTATCAAGTTTGAATGCCCTGGCTATGGGGTCCCTGAGCTAAGCTGGTGAGGGTCCATGGGATAGCTCTACCTTGTGTGACAGCAGTGGCATGCCGCAAAGCCTTCTGTTGTGCCACAAGCAAGAAGAAGAATGGACATCCCATTCATGGAAAAAAATACAACCCCCCCCCAAAAAAAAAAATAGGATCTAGTGCTTATTTTTGAGGCTCAGAAGAAAATAAGACCTGGTCTTATTTTCAGGGAAACACAGAAGTCCCCTCAAATGGGACAATATCAAAGGTATCTAGCTCATAGAAGAGATGGTGTGAGAAACATTTAGGAAAGGACATTTTCTATTTTTCCAGAGAGTAAAACAAAAGGTGAGGAGAAACTTTTTCAGTCTTGTAGGATTGAGGTTAGCCCTGCAACATTGTCCAGACAAGAAGCACAAATAGGAGTACTCTCTTCATTGTAAGGTTAACAGAATAACAGAATTCAATCCCCTGCTCAAGCAGGAGATCCTATAACATTTTAGACAAATGTCTGTCCAATCTCTTCTTAAAAGCCTCCAGTGATAGAGCACCCAAAACTTCTGAAGGCAAGCTATCCCACTGCTTAATTGCTCAGAATAATTCTTAGTTTTAGACAGGGGTGGGATTCTACCAGTTCAGCCTGGTTCGGGAGAAGATCAGCTGGGAGTGAACAGGTTTGTTCCAAATATCAAGATATTTCCTCCCCCCCCCACCGGTCACTTGTTTTCTGAAGATCAGGTGTGTCGTGTGATTTAGATTAGTTAGAAAGCAGGAAATCTTTTGATTACTTGCTTTCTAGGTAATTGAAATTGGCACAGCTGATCCCCCAAGCTGTTGTACTGGTTCACCCAGGAGACTTCCCCTGAGGCCCAGTAGNTTTTTTTGCCTAATGGGCCTCAGGGAAGCCTCCTGGGAGCAAAAACAGGATGCTGAGGCCGTGAAGCACCCCACACCCTGTTTTTGCTCCCAGGAGGCTTCCCTGAGGCCCAGTAGGCAAAAAACAACAACAACCCATACACCGAGCCACATGACCTCCTTGCCAGGCCCACCTAGTCAGGCCCACAAAACTGGTAGTTAAAAAATTTGCATTCCACCCCTGGTTTTAGATCAGTTCTCTCCTTGATGAGTTTCCATCCATATTACATAAATAGTACCTTGCAAGACTGATTCCAAGGCCATTCTCACATACCATTACAATTCATACCACCAGTAATTTACACACACACATGCACACACTTTTATATGGCCATGCAAAGTAATTCTTGACTTGTGAGGTATCTCTTTATAGAGCTGAACATGGCCAAATGATCTTCCCTAGGTTTTCTTTCTGTAAAATTAACCATATAAAATTTCTTCAGCCTGTCTTCTCTGGGAACCTCATATCAAAGTCATTGCCTTGTTTGGAACCTGTAAATATTCTTTTAGAAAAGGATGCCAGCTCCTCAGGACATATCTCCTTGCCACTACCATGTAAACCTGAGATGGAATAATTGGAATTAGGAATGAACTATCATATTGCATTTTGCTCTGGTTTCCTTCACCTTCCCAGCCAACCCTGACTTTCAGTTTCCCAAGGAACAGAAGAGTAGATTAAAACAAGTAAATAAAATTTCTCACATGAATTGCAAAATCAAGAGTTTGACTTCTATTCCAGTCATTTTGTTTATCGATTTTTATCTTCCAGAACCCTATAGCAGAGCTGCCAGAAATCAATATATATTTTTTTAAAAAAAATCAATTCCTTTGCTTTAATCTACTACCTTCCCTAGTCCCCTGGAGCATTGCCTACCATTTGTTGATATTTGTTGATATTATAATGGTACTTCTTTTGGAAAATCTATATTGACCCTATAACTACTTTCAACAAAGAGAACAATCTTGAATTCTGGCATGTATAGTTTATATGAGCTGAGTCATTTCAAATTAAATTAGTGTGATAGGAAAACAGCACTATAATGTCACACTACTTTGATTATGAGTAGTGAAAAGATCTTAGCTCACGTAAATTTAGTTTGAGGCTAACTGTCTATCCACAATTAAACTAATCTACACTAAACTAATCCAATGCACTCTGAATAATTTCAGTATAGGAACAAAAATATACCTTTGAAGCTGTTGTAAGACACTTCTGATAAATTCCACTTTTTCATTTCAAGTTCATTTTTAATTATATAGTGTTATATAAATGAATGGGATTTTTAATGAAGATTCAATGAACATGTAAAGGTTAATTTAAATAAGTAGAGGTACTGTGAGCTAACAACATGGCTGAAATACCATGTATTTGTGGATGTCGTTCAAAACATAAGTTTGATCTATATTTCATTATGATTCTAGGATATAAAAAATATAGAAGCTATCAATAATCCCAATGAAGGCTGAACAAGACTGAAATAGAAACTTTGCTGAGACATCTCTTCATAAGCTTTATACTGCAAAGTAGAGAAATCCTTCAGCCTTAATTTTCAGTATATTTAATTATATTCCAATTTTCATAGATTTCTGTTTCAGTCAGCAAAATCTTTTTTATATCTGTTATCACTAATTACCATCTGTAGATCATAGTGACATTTTCATCAATGAGCTCAGACTTGTGCTGACAAATGAGTTGGAACATCACATTTTCTTCTCCTATGACATTTCCACTGACAATGACAATTTCAAAATCCATGCCCGTATGGAGAGATTTGCATGTGAGCAGGTGAATATGGATTCCTTTCTTAACTCTAAGAAGTGTATTTGATCATTCATTATCTACCTGTTCTCAATAAATAAAACAATACTTGTTTAAGCCTTGTTTTGATAACTGTGATATTTTCAAACAGACCTAAATCCATTCAGGTAATCTATGCATGTCAGGCAGATATCTGAAGGCAGTTCATTTATTGTATTGGAAGCTGTAACTGAGCACGTAAACATGCTGCCTTTGGGTGAAGATGTTATCTATTCATACTACAGTCTATCCCAAGCCAGTTTATACTCAATATATATTTACCAGAAAGGATTTCTTTGCACCAATTGCAGTGACTAACTGAATCACACTGAATCATGAGCCTTGGTGGCACAGTGGTTAGAATGCAGTACTGCAGGCTACTTCTGCTGACTGTTGGCTGCCTGCAATTTGGCAGTTCAAATCCCACCAGGCTCAAGGTTGACTCATCCTTCCATCCTTCTGCAATGTGTAAAATGAGGACCCACAATTATTGGGAGCAATATGCTGACTCTGTAACCGTTTAGAGAGGGCTGTAAAATGGTATATAAGTCTAAATGCTACAACCTACCCTGAAAGTAAGTCCTAGCTGGTTTTTTTACACGTGCACCCAAAAAACCCTACCCCCAAAATAAGTCCTAATTAAGATCCCACCCACTCCAGAGTGCACGGGTAAAAAATAAGCTAGGGTGGGGATGGGGAGTGGTGGAGCTGCCCTACTACTTACCTTTAGACAGTTGCAGCCAGGCCTCGCACACCCTGACACCTGCCTTGCTGGCACATTTCTTCTGCAGCCGGCAAGACTGGCAAGGCTTTCCTGAAGGCTTGAAGCTGATGACAAAGTTCTGGATCGATCTGGAGCTCTGTTATTGGCTGCAGAGACCTTCAGGAAAGTCTTGCCAGCTGCAGAAGTAGTTCCTGAAGGCCTCTGACAGTGAAAAAGAGGCTAGGGGCAACATGTGCAAGTGAGGTTAGTCAGTGGATGACATCCCCCTAAAATAAGACCTGGTATAGCCTTTTTTGGTGGCAAAAAATATAAGACAGGAATTTATTTTTGGAGAAACACAGTATTGCTACTCAAGAGAATTTGATGAAAAAAATTGTCAAAAGCTTCTTTGACAGCCAAACATACATTTCACCATCTTCCAAAGGTTGGAGTTTAATCGATAGAGTGAGACCCTCATAGAAACCATGCTAACTTCCTCTTAGCATGATGGCTCCACTCTTTAATTCTGCTTTTTGCCAGTTTGTTTAGAACAGACTTCAGCTAACCAGCCTGCAGCTTGTATGTCCTCCAAATATCCTTTTTTATAAATTAGAATTACATTTAGCTACTCTCCAGCATCCTCTCCCTGCTCAGCAATCAGAATGGTCTCAACCATTTTGGAATTCAAGAAATCCATCAGAGAGAAAGGATGCCCTCATTGCAGGTGGTTGGTGTCATGCTCTTGTTGGAGTCTAACTCTGAGGAGCAGATTGAGGAGCTGACAAGGAGTGGAGTGTGCCTCCGGTGGCTGTGGAGGAAATGGGGGAAGGGCACACTCCAGCTGGACATTCAGAGGAAAACCCAGGGCCATCTCCTCTTCATCCTAGGGCATGCAAGGAAGAATGGAGAAAGTAGCAACATGTCTTATGGGAGAGGGAAACTGATTCCTTTCATTAATTGCATTTGGGAGAACAGGATATAAGTGGGGCATTTTAAATAGCTCTTTGTTGGAAGCAAAATGTACTTTATCTTGGTCAAAGCTTATCTGGGTTTTGGCATCCTCCCAACTGTGGTTGCTGTGTTATCTTGTGGAAGTCTGCAATTTATTATCCTGGCCTGCCGTGTTAATGACTCCAGTGTGGTCTGTGTTAGGTTTTAAAATTTCTAATTATCTTTACTTTTGGTTTGGACTGCATTTACTCTCTTCGTAGACTGTTTTTGGAAGAGTTTGATATCAAGCCAAGGATAATTGGACATTGGGCCCCAGGTTGGCATTAAAGGGAATTTATTCTACTTTTGTGACTGTGCCATTTTTGTGTCACGCCTTGGGTCATCACAGTTGGTGTCTATTTTGGGAGAATGTCTTTTCAGCATATGAGGATTTGTTATCATTATTGGTAGTGGTTTGATTAAAACCACTAGAACCAATAATGAACCAGTAGAACTGTGAGAACCTGATTAATAAATACATCAGTATAACAAGTAATATATATGTCAACTCATAAAATATTTCTATGGTCTTTTTAGAGTTGCCAACAGAAAGGGAGGGGGGAAAGGTGTTTGAAAGAGCAGTGGAAACCAAAAGTGCATTCCATAAATAGTTTTCAAAGAGAAGAAATAGATGACTGAAGTTTCTGCCAGGCAAAATTCTAACTAAAGATTGTAATTGATAATTCTTGGCTATGGATGTGTCTCACTGGAGAATATGAATTATGATACACCCGGGGGTGGGGGGAAACCAGGGTCAAGGATGATAATGAATTATATGTCTCAGAGTTGGTTACATCCAAGCAGTGCCGGACATGTTAACTCCCAATAAATCCTTTTGAAGTTTTGGAAGTTTGGCTCAAGACTCATGATTTAATTGGGGTAACTGCAGGAATCTTGACAAAATATTTTGCCAGAAGGTCAACAACTTCCTTTCTAAGTTTCTTAAGGAATGCTTTCTAGTAGGGAACATGGATACTTCAAATAAGCAAAAAAATAAATACACATTTTAAACAACAGAGAAATAGTTATTCACATACAGGTGACATGGTTAGTATCAGAGGTGGTATTCTGCAGGTTCTGACCAGTTCTGGAGAACCGATGGTGGAAATTTTCAGTAGTTCAGAGAACCTGCAAATACCACCTCTGACTGGCCCTGCCCCCATCTATTCTCTGCCTCCCGAGTGCCAGCTGATTGGCTGGGTCTTCTTTTGTTGCCCTGCATAGGAAAACAGAGCTGGAAAGCAGGTTAGTGAGGTGGAAAGGGAATTGGGATTTTGCCGTAATCTTCCTCCAGGAGTGGGGAGGGAATGGAAATTTTACAGTAACCTTCCCTTGCTGTGCCCACCAAGCCACGCCAACAGAACCTGTAGTAAAATTTTTTGAACCTCACCACTGGTTAGTATGGCTACTTCCTAGAATGTGAACATTAATTGACTTAAAAATCCTAATTTAGGAAATCAGAAATGCAGAGGTGAGGATAAGTTTTTTTTTCCTTTCCCATGAGGCAAAGAAGGTGGGTTAAAAAAAATAGCAGTGATTGGTTGGTTTAAAATCAAAATGAGATTGTTGATGAAAATGAAGAGAATGGGTGTGAAATTGATGTATTTAAATGGGAGAAAAAGAAACAGCAGAGCAAAACCAGGCTGTAATTACCAGTTCCACAGAGCATGGAATAAACAAGGACTTTATGTTATTCATAAAATAGTGGAACATCTAAGCTATTTTCTAGAAAATTAATTTGAGACTGAAGCATATACGAGGTCAGATGTCCCACACCTTTCTGGACACATTCTTAAAGCTACTGTTTTTATGGGGGGGAGGGGAAACCCTGCAAAATAATTTGGATATATGCCAAGAAATGTGGTGTATTACTAATACCTCTATATATTTGTTTGAATGATTTAAGAAACTGTTTGATACTGTAGATGCTGCATATTTTAACCATTAAATAATTGAAAGCACTTGGCAAGACTACAAAACACTGGAATATTAATATCTTTAATGCTGTCAAGTAAAGGTTCCTTCAGGATGAATGAAAGGGAGTCCATTCAAATTTGTTGTTATTTTTTTTAAATGCAGAAATAAACATGTGTGGGAGTTGCAGACAACCACACATTCATAAAATTAGAGTTGGAATAGAGACATTTAAGGAATGAAATCCAAACTTTTGATCAGTGCAATAATTATAGCATCCCCCCCACAAAAAAAGAGATTATTATCTATGTTTTACTTCCATACATCCAATGAACAGAATATACTGCAGTGGGGGTGAATGCTGGGTTCTGTTCTCCCACATGACAAGATTCTTCCACTTCTCTAACAGGCGGCCACATTTGGCTCTATTAGCATATCCTTTTGGGATTGGAAACCAAATGTGGTCCATCATAAAATAATAAAGTTGGAAGGGATCTAGAAGTCTTCTAGTCCAATTGCCTGATCAAGCAAGAGACTGTATACCATTTGAGATAAATGGTTGTCCAGTCTCTTTTTGAAGACTTCCAGTGATGGAGCACTCACAACTTCTGAAGACAAGCTATTCCATTGGTTGATTTATCTCATTGTTAGGCAATTTCCCCTTAGTTCTAGATCGCTTCTCTCCTTGGTTAGTTTCCACCCAAGGTGTCATGCCCTTGTTAGAGTTGGACTCTGAAGGAGAGGAGGAACAGCCAACAGGGAGTGGAGGTATGGCTTCGGAGGTTGTGGAGGAGGCTGGAGAAGGGCAGAGGCTGGCTGGGCAGTCAGAGCAAGAACCAGGCCCATCCACTCTTCATCCTAGGACACGCAGGGAGGAACAGAGAAGGAAACAACTTGGCTTACGAGAGATTAAGCGGCCATGATCCCCCTCATCAGTGGCAGCTGGGGGAGAATAATATATAAGAGAGATAGTTACAACACAGTATTGTCAGAAGCAAAACGTGTTTTAATTTGGGCTGAAATTATTTTGGTTGGTGTCCTTCCAACAGACTGTGCCTTGTTATCTCCTTGAAGTTGGTAATTACTTACCCTGGTCCGTTATTGAATTTCCTTCATTATAGTTTGTTTTGGGTTTTTTTATTTCACCTCTATCTGCTCATTAAGATCGGACTGTATTGTTTTCTTTTGAAGACTATTTTTGAATAAGTTTTATCTCCAACTGAGAATTATTGAACAGTGGGACCAAGTTGGAGGCATTAAAGGACATTTATTTACATTTTGGAGATTTTGTTTACATTTGGTTATACTCGCCGGGATTCAACATACAAGAGAGAAGCACCATCTGAAAGGGGTGGAGCATAAACAGAGTGTGCATATAAGAGTGTGTGTTGGCCAATCTTTGATTTCCTTGTGAAATCGCATTGTTAACTTATGCTGAGGCTGGGAGATGAAGCCAACTGCAGAGATAAAAACTTCTTGAGCGATGCTGCCAACCTTAGCACTAGCAAAGTAACACTTGAGAAAATGCAAATTGCATCTATCTGCTTGTTACTAACTCAGAATGTCATATATCACCGAGTAACTATAAAAATGTGGAGAATGAAACTTTAAGCTAAAATGTACTTATCTTTCAATCCATCTATGGTAAGGTCTCTTTGTAGAGGCGTCTGAAGAAAATTTCATGAGCTTTGTTGACAATGAAACTATGGTTTTTCAATAGCAATGACGGTCTTTGCTAGCTTATATATCTATGAACAGTTTAAAGGAAAAAGTTTTTGGCATGCCTGCTTTTCTACTTCCTCTCTTAGCATGTTTTAAGGTGGGAGATTGAAAGGTCCTCCAGTTTTTTCCTTTCTGATATCAGAAATAAAAAACTGATTATCAGTACGCCTCGGTGTTCAGAGTATTCATTGGAATTTTATTAGATTTTCTGAGCAGCACTCAAAAAAACCCATCAACATTAGTGACAGGTTGTGTTAAATACGGTGGGGGGGGGGGGGGGGGGGGGAGGGGAGAGGAAGGAAAGAAAAGGTCAAGTGGGCTACTTTATACTTCTCCATATGTCTTTTCTTAAGGCTAAACTGGGTCAACTCCTTCAATCATTTTTCTTAGCACTTAGCAATAGCACTTAGATTTATATACCACTTTACAGTGCTTTTCAGCCCTCTCTCAGCAGTTTAACAATCAGCATATTGCTCCCAACAATTTGAGTTCTCATTTTAGCCACCTCAGAAAGATGAAGTCAACTTTCAGCCTGGTGAGATTTGAACTGCCAAATTGTAGACAGCAGGCAGTCAGCAGATGTGGCCCACAGTACTGCACTCTAACCACTGCATCACCTTGGCTCATAGTTTCTTAGTTTCTGTTCTTATTTTCATCCTTATTACTTTCTTTCTACAGATAGTCCTAGACTTACAATTCTTCATTTAGTGACTGTTCAAAGTTACAATGACACTGAAAAAATTGATTTGTGATTGTTTTTCATATTAAGGAGTGTTGCAGCATCCCCACAGGGACCTGTTCAAAACTTGGATCCTTGGCAACTAGCATGTATTTATGGTGGTGCAGAGTCCCGGAATTATATGGTCACCTTTTGTGATCTTCTGACAAGCAAAGTCAATGAAGAAGCCAGAGTCACTTAACAACTGTATTACTAGCTTAACACTGGCAGTGGTTCACTTAAGCCCATGTCCCACTTCACCAACAGATGCAAAGAGGATGTAAAACGGACTAAAAAACTTACCATCCGTTGGAAAACGCGATACATCCGTTGTGTACTCACTGCGTACGTGTTTCATACGTTCTATCCGTCAAACATCCGTCTACTGCTATTTCATCTGCTTAAAAAGTTTTGAGCTGCACAAAGCATTTTTAAGAGAATGAACTTTCCGCCACGTATGAATTACATCCGCGACACATACGGGCAACAAACTTTCTATGTCTGTTGTCATCCATTACACATCCACTGTATCCTCTCGGCATCCTCTGGGCATCCTCGCAACTCACATCCGCTCCAGCTGAAAACGGAAAAAGGGAGGAAGCGAAAGGTACACGGAACGTCCACACAGCGTTAGTAGCACGGAAATAG
>BHFT01021837.1:0-39103 GCA_004320025.1 Laticauda laticaudata
ATCCGCCCTGCGTCCTCCCCGCATCCGTGTTATCTGCTCCGGTTATGCAAATTTTTGCCCCTTTTGAGAGCGGATAAAAACGGATGGAACATTTTGCTCATCCTCTGTGTCCTTTTTGCATCTGTTGGGCAGTGTGACATGGGCTTAACATTTTACATGGATTGTAGGCAGTTTCATTTAGAGTTGTTAAATTACGTAGTCTGTTATTTTCTTTCTTTCTCTTCGTCTTGCTGATAGACTTCGTAGGAGATCTTTTTGGAGCTGTCAGGGAGCATTGCTGGAAATTTCCAGGAAAAGAATGATAGCTGAAAGAAAGCTGAAATTTGACAGGCTTCTCCAAGGTCTTGATTGCTTTTCTTATTTTATTCTCCCTTTAGTCTTGAAGATTGGAGAGCAGAAAAGGGAAATAATGAAATGTTCCTTGTGTGAATAAGACCAGTGCCACATGAAATTGCACAAACACAGGTTATTCTCAGGAGCACAAAAATGGCAGGAGGGAGAATATGGGGAACCCTTCCATTAGCTTACCTCCCACCTCCCGGATATACCTGAAAGGCTATTAGTAGAATAAATATGGTGGGTAAGGGAAAGGCTGAATAAGAATGCCCTCACGGCTCTTTTTTCTTGACATCTGCTGCACCAGGGACCTCTAAAAAGAGAGGCAAAAAGCAAAATGTGGTCAAAGTCTTCCCCTTGTTATATGTGTAAAGAAGGGCAGAGTTTCATTTATATTAGTATTTTTAAGTGTTTTTTCTGTTTATTTTATTTTATTTTTGGTAATACAATTACATAGCTTGTTGGTGATTGTTGTTATTTTCTAAAACATGTTTTTTGCATGATTTCTCTAAATTTCTTTTTTTTAATTGCCACAAAATTTTATATTAACAAAACAAACAAAAGGTAGGCAGAGCTTCAGTTGTATACTTATAGCTGCCATCTTGACTGTTTGCCCAAGTGGAACACCTCCCTAACCCATTTGATAATTAGCAAGGTAAGGTTAAAAATCACGCTGAAGCAATTTTCCTAAAGGTGCTTTTTAAAGAGGCAACTGGACTTTCTGGTTCTTCTTTGAAGATGTTTCGCTTCTAATCAAGAGGCTTCTTCATCTCTGATCAAATGGTGGGGAAGGATTTATACCAAAGGTGGTATTCAGCAGGTTCTGACCAGTTCTGGAGAACTGGTAGAGGAAATTTTGAGTAGTTTGGCGAACCAGCAAATACCATCTCTGACTGGATCCTTCCCCTGCCACGCCCACCAAGCCATGCCCACAAAACCGGTAGTAAAAAAAATTGAATTCCACCACTGAGTGATACTCCTTGCAGACAACTGGTCATTTTCATTCTTTTAGAGAGTCATTAAGGTCACCTGGAGGTTCCTTTGTGTCATCAGGGTCATTTGAGTGGTGTAAATGGGGGTAGAGCCTTCTTGGAACTTTTGAAAGGACTGTGTTGTAGATTGGAGATAGATGCTGTTGTATCCCATTCCCTCTGTTAAGAGACGGCTGTTCAGTTTTGACATAGATGACCCCTCTTTCAAACCAGTTTTGTTAACCACTCACTAAAAGAATGCAAATGATCAGATGTCTGCAAGGAGTATAAATCCTTCCATTCTGCACAATCCAGTCAGAGCTGAAGAAGTTTCTTGGATGAGAAGCAAAATGTCTTCAAAGACAAACAAGAAAGTCCAGTTGCTTCTTGAAAAAGCAACCATGGGCAACCATGACCTGGATGACCGAGAATCTCCAAAAATATTTGTTGAAGCAATTGTTTCAGTGTTCATCAGTTCTTCTAGAAATGTCAGTCGGAAGATTCCAGGCCAACTGGTAAAAGATACTGGACTTTCTTAATTCACTGAAGACTTTTGCTATCTGTTTCTCAATGGTGCAGAATATTTGGTTGAAAGATATTCTTTCATCTCCATATCATCTTTTTTCAAAGATTGATTTTACTCTTAAGTTGGTGATTATTTCACTTAGGAGAAGCTGAATAATGATATCAAATCAAATAAATATATAGAGAAAGGATAGATGTGGAAGTTGGATTCCTTTCAAGAAAGAAATCAAGCATACTATTGTATTTAAAATAAGAAACACATTTCTTAAACACATTTAAGAAACACATTAAACTATTTGTCCATACAATTGGTCATATTGATATTACTTGACAATATAATAATATAAGTCTATAAAATATAATAAAATATTTTTATTATAGAATTTCTATAATTTTATTTATATTTTACAAGAATTTCTATAATTCTTGATGATGTCATTACCCAAATGATATCAATTTGACTTTGTGACATTAGTATAAACTGTGTGAAAGATACACAATAAAATAAATGTCCAGATTTCATTGCAACAAGGACTATGAAATCAAACTTTGCAATCTTTATATAGAAGGTAACCTACTCACCTCATCTGAGTTATGGATTTTTTATCAGCCCAGAAACAGTAGGATCCATAAGGGAGCCAGTGATGTATTATCAACACTGGTGGGGTGGGGATGTGGGGAACCAAATGATGAAAGGAACATTATGCTATTGTATGGCAAGCCCTGTTACCTTTGAATGTGACTTGTGAAGAGTTTGCAGCATCATGATACTTCGTGATACAATGCTGCTTTTGTTATTCTGATGATAAACATAGAGCCCCATCTTTGAGATACAGCTCCATCTTGCAAGAAGCCCCATCTGCAAGAAGACCCATCTTTGAGATACAGCTCTTGTGCTGTAATTCATTAAGGCTGTATATGGCTTCTGTGAGCAGCAGTCTCCTATTCTCCCTCAAAAGATATTCTCCATTCTCCCTCAAAAGATATTGGGACTGTAAATACTCAAATTCCCAGCAGCGGTGATTGGTGCTGTTTATTTATTATAAGAACACAGAAGAAAAATATCAAGCTATTGTTTGTAAAATGTTCAATTCTGTTACGTCCAAGAAAACAGGTTGATATTATTTCTGTATAAGGAATTGGAAATGGCATGGGAATTATCCAGAAGCAGGCATGGAAAATTGGTACAGGTTAAAAACAAGCTCCAAGTATCACATAAATTTGCAGGATTTTTTAGTTCATTTTTAACATTGCTCATCAGAATGATAAAGTGATGAAGAAGAGGTAAGGAGGGATATTATTTAAAAGTGTTCTTCATTGTCTTCTCTCTCTTTTTGTCTTTTTTCATTAGATTCAATTTAAGGGAAGGAAAAGTTTAAAGAGAGAAGAATATGTTTAGGAGTGGGTGGTGGTAGCCCTGGGCTTGTCTCACAAATCCTTAGCATCTAGTATGCCACTGAAATAAATTTAACTGTGAAGTCAGAGGAGAGTTGTGTATTTTAAAACCTTACCTTGGTATAGACAAAAACATGTTGAACTTTTACAGATAACTGTGACCCCTACTGTAGATTTGGCACAGGCTGGAGTGGGGAGAACAAATTGTTATTTTTTTAAAAAATTAAATGTTGCAAGAAACATTCTTGATCTATTGGACAGTAGCTTTCTGACTCATACAGAGAATTTGACTCTCAAGTTTTTAGTTTGTTTTATTGTCAAATAAAACTGTTTACTGTGACACTATGTCATTCTGCCAAAAGGAAACTGTTTTCTCACTGGATACTGCACAATTTTGTCTCCTAGGATTTCTGGTGTAAGTTTTTGGCAGGTCGTGTATTGGAGGAGAGGTTTTTCCCTAGACATTTTCCTAGCATAATGTTTCAAACCGCTCTTGTCTCTTGTCTTATTTTAGAGGTCATAAGGACTACAGATTCCTTTTATATATTTGAAAAAAACTGTCAATAAAAAAGGAGAAGACTTTTCTAATGTATCAATAAGGCATTATGGAAGAGGGCATTTCATGTTAAAACATTAGTTCTATATTCAATCAAGTATTTTTAGCAAACCATTATATGGGAAAGTAAGAGCCCAACAAGTGGACAGGAGATTTTATATTAGATCAATGATATCAAATAACTGCTGGACCAACAGAGGAACTCACCCCTCAAATGTCTATTCAGTGTTTAGTTAGCAATCCTAAATTTATTCTCAACTATTGCCAGTGTCAGGAAGAAATAATTTTACAGATAACAGATAATCAGAGTTGGAAGGGACCTTGTAGGTCATCTAGTCCAACCCCCCACCCAAGCAGGAGACCCTACACTATTTCTNTTCTTGAAAGTCTCAAGTGATGGCACTCCCACAACTTCCGAGGGCAAGCTGTTCCATTGGTTGATTGTTCTCACTGACAGAGAGTTTCTCCTTATTTCCAGGTTAAATCTCTCCTTGTTCAGTTTCCATCCATTTATTCCTTGTCTGGCCTATAGGCACTTTAGAAAATAGCTTGACCTGTTCCTCCCTGTGGTAGCCTCTGAAATATTGGAAGACCTCTATCATGTCTCCCCGGGTCCTTCTCATTACTAGACTAGCCAAGCCCAGTTCCTGCAACCATTCGTTGTACTTTTCATGAGAGTATTGCATCAATGTTGTTCATCTAAAAAATTAGATCCGTTAGAATGGATGCTGCTTGTAGAATGCATTTCCCTTCCCTCTTGTTGTTGTCTGTTCAGCCTTAATCTATTCCATTACCTCTACAATAATAAAAAAGCATACTTAGGAAGCAGCCCTTGCAAATGAAGAAAGATGACGAAGCTACAGTACAGTTATGTTACATTACAGTGAAATATGGCTTTGGTTTCAGGCTTTGTCTCTTGAGTGTATATGGCAAATACATATCTCTCGAAAAACTAATTGGTAGGGTGGTTCAGTAAAAGAAATTGGAGCTTGCAATCCTGAATACTTGGATTGGGCTCCAGAGTTGAGGAAAGCACCTAAGCAATATTGATAAGCAATGAAATGAACCGTAAATCAATTTTAAAACTGAGCTAAATCCACAAAGGACTTGGATGCTCACACTAAAAAAAAAGGACAGCTTTGTTTGGAGACAAAAACAGTTTAAAAGTTTAAATCCAAAAATATAGCCACTCCATCTTTGTTTTAATTTTCTTTTTATAAGACTGCACAGTGCCTCGATCTGGGCAGACATGTGGGATGGATTTTTTGAAACAAACCTACAAGTAAATTAAACTTCAGCCATCCCTGTCCAAATTCAAACACTCTGCGATGTGATGGTTGCCATCTAAAAAGAAATCCAAATTATTTTCAAGAAAACTGCATGAGCCATGTAGTCACCAGGCAATCAAAGAATTCTATCAATCAAAGAATTTTATTTAAAAATAAAGCCTTTGCTTCAGACAGAACACGATAAATAAATTAACTCAGAGGTGCTGTTCAACCAATTCAAACCTACTCAGGCGAACTGGTAGCAAGAATTTGGCGTGGGTCGCCGAACCGGTAGCAACATCTAGCTGGCCACGCCCCCAACCCGGTCGACCAGTTTCTGCTCACTCTCTTGCCCCACCCACTCAATGTTCACTGCCCCAGTTTAAAGTAGGACTGCTTCCCCACCCTAACCATTCATTTTCAAGCAGCCACTTTGAAAGCACATGACTGGGCGGAGCAGTGGTCCGTTAACCTGCAAACTGTTCCAAGGCTGGATCCTTCATAGACTCTAGAAGTACTGCTTCCCCTTGTGAGTAAAGTGCCTGAAGCGAGAGGGAAAGAATGCTGGGGGAGAGGGGCGGGAATCCAGCCATGGGGAAGTTTGCAGGAGCTTCAAATGCAAGTCTGTTTAGCTGCAGAACTTCTCTAATGCTGGATTCACTCCCTCTTGTGAATAAGGTGCCTGGAGTGAGAAGGAATGAAGGCTGACAGGGGTGTGTGCGTGTGTGTGTGTGAGAGAGAGAGAGACAGAGAGAAGAAAAAAAAGAAAGAAAGAAAGAGGAAGGGAGATAAAGAAAAAGGAAGAAAGAGAAAGAAAGAAAGAAAAAGAAATAGGGAGAGAGAGAATGTGGTGTGTGTGTGAGAGAGAGAGAAAAAGAAAAGAAGGGAGAGAAAGACAGAAAGAGAAAAAGAAAGAGAAAGAAAGGAAAAGAAATAGGAAGGGAGAGAGAGAGAGACAGAAAAAACTCTGTGTTATTATTTTTAATTGTTCCATTATTTATCATGTGTTAATATTTTACACTGTCCCTACAACCGGAATGATTTTACTGCCTTTCTTTTGCCCAGGGCTACCACATATTTTTCAGGGTTCACATGCATTCAATATCTGTAGTCCAGAGCATAAATACATGTGTGCTTAACAGAGTTGAAAGGGAGTTTGGAGGTCTTCTAGTCCAAGCCTCTGCTCAGGCAGGAAAACTGAGGATGCCAAACTCTGAGTAGAGGTCCTAGGAAAGATGTCAGAATAACTCTTAGAAGGGACTTTTTGGGGAACCCTATAACAAGCAGGTCCACTGGTTAATTGTTCTGATTGTCAGAAAGTTACTCCTTAGTTTTAGGTTGCTTCTCTCTTTGTTCACTTTCTATCCATTCCTTCTTGTTTGCCTTCTGGTGCTTTGAAAAATACATCCCCCCCCCCTTTCTTTGTGGCAGCCCCTTAAAAGCCTGTTGCCTGTATCACACTCTTGAGTAAAGCATGTGAGCCATTTTCTCCTTTCAGTGGTCCATGAAAGTACACTTATAGTATAGAGATAATGAAGTCAAAAAAGGTGAACAACATTTTTACAGAACTATAGATAAGTTGAGGCTGGGTGACAAGGAATGGCTGGGAGGGGAGGGGCCAGGTGAGACACCCCTTGATGTGAGTGACATTGAGTTGGCCATGCCCACCAGTCACATGAACACCAAACCATGCCCACCCAGTCACATGACCACCAAGCACGTCCACCCAGTCACATGACCACCAAGCCACACCCACCAAATAAGCCACACCCACAGAACTAGTAGTAAATTTTTTTGAATTCCACCACTGAATTAACTAGTCTGATTTGAAAGAGCGATCGTGCTCTTCTTCTCTCATGATAATTGATTAGATAAATTGTGAATCATACAAAAACATATGGAAAACAAATAGCTTGGTGAAAAACATGCGTTATTGTGAGAACTTATGCAGAAGGAATTTCAGTGAAATCATTTGAAAATGAGAATATTTAGAAGGAGCTTTTCCTTCCAAAACTCTGGAATAGCCAATTACTGATATTCTTGTAAGTTGAATGGTGAATTTGGTAATTAGATTGTGTAACTGCATGTATCAGCAGTTCCCTGAAAACAACTCTGTTTAATTCAGTGGAGAACTACGTAACTCTAATTTTTCAATGGAGGGAACCCATGAACAATTAGATTGATTTCTCTGCAATCTTCTGATGCATTGTTCATGTTGGTAGGAGTCCTGGCAGACTCTGGTATTACTCTTTTTCATGAAACAAAGCTGAAGTTTTGGCCAAAAATGGCAGGGCTAACTGTGCATAAAAGAAGGCATAACATGCCTTATTTAATTTTCTCTTGTTTTTTACACATTTAGCTTTTTGTCTTCATTCTTTCATAGCAAATAAACAATTGTTTCCTATAGATCCAAGCAATGGACTTATAGGCTATCCATGGCAAAATGGCTCAGGTCAATACTATGTAAAATGACTTGGACTCGGTCATGGTTTCCCTTCCAACCAGTAATTCTGTGATTATAGCAATGAAGAAAATGTCAGTTATATAACTCTGACATGCACACTTCTATCATGGTTTGTGTGTGTGTGTATGTATGTGTGTACATGCACACATACACAGACAGAGTGACAGACATACATCCCTTAAGAAATGTGGTCAAATCTAACCTGTTGCTGATCTATATGACCAGCTTGCTTCAATGTGAGCAGAAGCCACTGATCATTTCTTAAGGATGGTTATGCCACACATGTTTTCCCTATACCTAGCCCACTGGAAAGGCAATCTCCACTTGTGTTTTTCTGCCACATGTCAATAATATTATTATTCTTTAAAAAATGTATCAAACAAAATGATGTTTTTTAAAGAATAATAATATTATTGACATGTGGCAGATTTAAAAAATAAAGGAATAAAAACTAACAAGAACTAATAATTAAGAAAAAACATAGATGAGAAAAAAAGTAAAGAATGAAAAAATCAACAAGGTCAAAAGTGCGGAAAAGAAAAGAAATGCAAAGGAATGACTTCCAACTTTCTTTTACAATCGATAAATATATACCTATATTTAAGTATAGGCATAAATTTACATTAAACTCTTACACTAAGTTACAACATAACTTTATTTTTTATTATCTACTATTATTTCTAATCATCAAATCATATATAATAATTTCATTTATTGTTTGTTTTATTTCCTGCCTAAGAACACACACTACCTCTGGCTATTGTGCTTGCTTGCAGGAATGTTTTTCCTCTTCAGATCCCTGGCAGCTGTGACTATTTTCTTTTACAAATTCATTATTGGCAAGCTGAGAAGCTGGCTGTTTTATGAACAAGTTCTCTGATAGACCACTATGAGACTTCACTCCATTCTCCTCCCAGAATTCCCAGGACAAGCCTGTGATAAATATGGTCCAGCTAAGCATCAGTGCATCAAAGTATAGGAAGGGGTGCTATCCAGAAATAAATTTCTTAAACCAGCTTCATTTCCAAGGAAGTAAGTAAATTAAGTAAACCAGTAAATAAATTACATAAATCAAAGCCACAATATAAAAGAAGTTCATAATCATGTCCCTAGTATTAAATTAATGCCTCTAGAATTAACTTTGACCTTTCAAATGGATTTAAAAATGGGGGAAATGTTCTTTTTTCCTAATCTTCCACCATTGAAGAATGCCACTGAGGTGCAGCCTACTGTGCAGAAGAGATGCTTCTGATAAATTTGAAGATATTATTGATAAAGTTATTAGGGGGATTCTGCTATCAATTTGTCTGTGAATGTATTAATACGGTGAACCATCCATCGAACCTAAACTCATAAATCTCTATATTAATTTAGAGATATTTAAATATAGAAAATCCTGACATTAGCAGCCTTTTTTTAAAAAAAATGTTTTCAATAAGAGTTGGAATCTATAGAATCTCAAATTTGGAGACCAAACCATGCTGAAAAGCTTCATTTGGCCTTGATTCAATGTATTTCATGCATGTTTATTTGTTTTTTAGAACACATCAGTTTAATTCAATGGATAAAATGTGTTTCTGTTAGTTGAATCTGAACAAATTTCATATCACAGCTGCTAATATCACCCTCATATTTAGAGAAGATTCATCACTTGTCTTAAAGCTGTGAAAAATGCCTACACATGGTGATATAATAATAGATGAATCCTGAGACAAAAAAAGAAAATTCTCAAACCTTATAATTTCCTGAAGAGGGCAGTGGTATCCAGAGTGACAAAGCCTCATCACTTTCAACAAAGCCCTGTTTATTTGGCATTAAATCTTCCTTATATGGACAATGTGAACATTTTCCTTTCCTGTCTAAGAAAAGTTTTATGCAATTACAGTTTAGAAATTGGCATTCTTGTACATTAATTTCTGAAAAGAACTAAACTCTGTCCACTGATGCATCACAGGCTTTTAAATTAACTACAAAGCTCAGTTTAAGAGAATTGGAATAACATGGCTTTCTGTTCCTTTATTTTTTAAAGAAATTTTGCTTTTTGCTTAATCACAAAATATCAAATGATTAGTAACTAGAATTACACTGATTTCCCCAGCATTTCAAATTAAATAATGAAATTCTTTAATGCTTTCGGGGGCAACATCAATTGAAAACAAACACACATTGAAAACTAAGCAGTTGCTGCCATAAAATTTTAGCCATTTCACACAAATGTTATTACTTATTTTAATTTTGAGGATTACCCTTGAAGTTTCATATCTTCTAATGTTGTCTTTCTTCAGTTTAAGCTGATTACCAATTTAACCTTTTAAAAAAAATATGAAAGTTATTTCATAATTTATGTTTCTCTTCTTCTTCCTTGAAAATTTCTCTGAGGACTTGCTTACAATTTATAGTTTTTGAATAGATCAATGCATTACATTGCAAGGGCATTTTTGACTCTAAATATTTTCCTGTTTATATTTCTCATTCCATCTGTTCACAGTGTGCACATATTCATATGTGAGAGCCAGGGAAATTCCATGAAGAAAAAAAAAGTTGTGGCATTAACATTATGTTCATACTAATGTGGCAGTTGGTAGAGTCAATTGAATTTTTGTTATTCCCAAATGTCCTTGTGAAGCAATTGCTCATAAACTAAAACATTCCAGAGCATGGCAGAGTTCCTCTGCCACAAATGAGTTTTACATGTTTGTTTTTCCTTTGAAATTATCTAGCCTTCCATTTTAAGCGAAGGCCATGATGAGTAATAATTTCATACATGCACATTGAGTTTAAATACAAATGTACAATATATAAAAATGCAAGTAGTGCATGTAATGATTTTATTTGCCCTTTACATGACATTGTAAATTGTGTTAGTTGTCTAGATGGCTGTTGTATTGCAGAGTAAATTACAGTTGCAATTGTTCTGTAACATCTATCACTGTTACATGATTTTGCACCATTACAATGATGTTGTGTTGGTCAATAAATTCCCACCCCATAATTTTTGTACATGTTTATAGTTTACATTGACTTTTGGACTTTATTGACTTTTATAAGAATTCTTGTAATAAAACAAGGTATTTCTTAATAAAGTGTGTTATTTTATTTTTACCTAAGAATGATTAATATACCTAGTTTTTATTTTTATAGCTAAATCCAGACCCTGACAAATTATTATCCACCAAGGCCTAAAGTTAGCAACTGAAAAATTGAATATTGCAAATTAAAAACAGGAAAAAATAAACATTTTGTCTACTGCTGACAAAAGACACAAAACTCCTATATGTTCATATGAATATCCTAGTCCTGTAACTTCTAAATGTAAAAGATTTCCCTTGTGAGCATGAATAAAATTATGATGAAATCCATCCTCTGGAAAACATGCCAAATAAAATTAGTGTAGACAAAAGGAAATAACCAAAGTTCACCACCAAGTACTGGGCAGTCAGAGTGGAGTTAAAGTAGCAGTGCCAGAGGTTCTAAAGTTGCCATCAATCTTTGCAGAGCTAACCTTTTGCTACCTTGGAACTATCTATTCCAATAAACGATAGAAAGTAATGGGTTCCATTAAAATGTTGTTTCTTCTCACAAGAGGACACATTGACAATCCCCTGTATAGAACAGGGTTAGCAACTCTGTAGGCAATAGTCTGCGCGAAGCAAGAAAATCAGTCTCCACAGTTAGGAAAATCGCTTGCAATGATTTCTAATAAATGATTTGCCATATTTTGAATTTTTTTTTTACTAATATGAACTTAGAATTTTTTTAAAAGGAAAAACCTAGGGTATTTTTAGTTAACATTTTCATTGCTTATCTTTTGCAACATCTATTTTTCCTACATAGCCTGTAATTTGTTTCAGTGTTTTAAAGGGCGAGTGTTTATGTAACAAGTATAAATGTTTATGCATGTTTATCTTCTTGATTTGATGTCTTGATCATAAAGCCATATTTTAATAGTATTATTAAATATTGTTTTCAAGTATCTAATAGTATTATTTTGAGATATGCAGATAAATTTATTTTAATTCGGGAGGGGTCAGGAAAGTCTGTCTGACTGTTTGTCTTTCTTTCTTTTTCTTTTTCCTTCACAGGTCAGGTTGCAGAAAAACTGGTACCTGTTAAAATAAGTGCTTGGCTGAAATTCCTTCAGTAAGCTGATTACATTTTCAAAAGTTTAAGCCAGACTGGCAAGACAAAAAATGAAAAGGAAGGGAAAAAATCTTGGAAACCTTTAAAATCATCTTTCTGAAGACTCCATGAAACATTTTTGACTGGTTGATTCCTTAATATACTGCAACCTTCCCTGACTTTTTTTTTTTCCTAGACATACTAGAAAGAGAATTTTATATAATATAACTTCCATCTTCTTCAGTCCAAAGGTTTTATGGTCAATATTTGGAGCACATACATTCAGAACTGCTGTCCTAGCTGGCTATATTTCCTAGCTGAAAATAATCTAGCCCTTTATTTATGTGAAGATGCAGCTTGCCTTCAAATATGCAGCTTTTGATTAATGCAATACCAAACTCAATTGCCAACCATGATCACTATGAAATTATTTTAACTGATGTACAGTATTAGTACACAATGCAGAGAAATAGCCCTGTATTTTTTCTAGCAGTTCTCATTCAGTCTGAAGAAAGATAATGTGATTTAAATGTCTTTCAAAGTGAAAGACAACATGTTGCATATAGGCAGAGCATGGTCAAAGGAGTGGATGGATGCCTAGATTTCTAGTAGATAATGATCCCTTCAGCCTTCTGCTGCTTCCCTGGATTCTGATGTTTCAGGTCCATTTCAGTAGATGACATCATGAATCATGACGTCTCTTTTGGCTAGTGTTTTTTTTTTTGTAATTGTGAGTACCTTTAAAATTATGGAAATGTACAGAAAATAGTATATTCAGAACAATACATGAGTCATTCAGAAAAAGAGTTATTAATAATAATAAACAGGGAAAATAATATATTGTCAATCAGATTTGAAAGTTCCTCAGATGAACAGTACAACCTCTAAAATGACCGAATAAATGATGGATAATAAATAAACTGTAGAAGGTTGTGTTTTGTTTTGGTTCTTCAAAGTTAAATTAACTGTATACAGAGGCATAGACGACTCCATCCTCTTTCCTTGGCAAAGATTTGCAGATGGGTCTATGGAGATTCTCAGTCATCCAGGTCATGGTTGTTCCAAAGGTTTTTTTCAAGAAGCAATGGGCTTTCTGGTTTTTCTTTGAAGACATTTCTCTTCTCATCCAAGAAGCTTCTTCAGCTCTTCAAAGAAAAACCAGAAAGTCCAGTGCCACTTGAAAAAACACCTTTGGGACATCTGCATATATGGTTGGCCACTGCCTTATTAAGGCTGAGAGAAGACTGGCTTCTTGACTAAGACAGAACGAGAACTCATAGTCTTCTGGATTCTAACTCGGTGCTTTTAACATTGCCAAATTGTCTCACAAGTATTAAATGTAAAGTGATAACGAAAAAAGCAAATATCCTTGTAACATAAGTTATTTTTATAAATACAAAGTGTGACTGCTATTTTCTGCTAATTTCACAACTTTGGTATGTAACTGAAATCACAAAGGGCTTATCCTCAATAATGTGGCTTGTTTCATTGTAGTTATATTAGCTTTGGTGCTGTGATGTTTCCAGCTGAAATCCAAACTCTAAAATTTATTTAGTAAATAAATACGAGGAAACTCTACAAGGTTTTCCTTAGGTTTAAAAAACAAGAAACATTTCTATATTTAGGATGAAACTTAAGTAAAACAAGGAAATAAAATTCACCCCATCTGTATTTTTTTTTGTAAAATGAAAAAAAGACAGCAAATATTTACTAGTGCATGATCAAAAGTCAATTTAAAACCACACAAATTTTTCTGAATTCAGAAAAAATGGCATGCATTTTGTCTTCCATTTCTCCTTAGGCTAAACAATGGAATGTATTAAAAATAATACAACCAAAGAGGACTTTTTTTTCAAAAAGTTTCCATCTGCTAAGATGAAATTCACTCCAGCTTTGAACAGATAATGGCTTTATCAAGCCCATTCTTTGAACTGGGATATTCTTAAATCTGCTTACAAACCTGAGAGATCGCTGCCCCCAAAAGTAGCTATCTTGGGAAATGTATTGGGATCTAATGTTCCTTCTTGTGTGCTTCTTGCCAGTATGGAAGATGATTGTGTTTTAATTACATGTTACTATTAACACCTAATAGTTTTAATGTATAATCCATTTTCTTGTTGCTTCAATTTTTTTTTTTCCTGCTGGTGCATATACAGCAGGGGTGGGATTCAATTTTTTTAACAACTGGTTCTGTGGGCGTGGCTTGGTGGTCATGTGACTGGGTGGACGTGGCTTGGTGCGCATGTTATTGTCTGGTCGTGGCCAACTCAATATCACTTACATCGAGGCACGCATCTCCTTGCCTGGCCTCTTTTGGACTCTGGGGATGCTGCAACAGTCATAAGTGTGAAAAATGGTCATAAGTCACTTTTTTTCAGTGCCATTGTAGCTTTGAATGGTCACTCTGCACAAGCAAAGTACCAGCAAAGGAGGGAAAAAACCTCCAGAGAAGTTCCTGAGACAGGAAGTCTAGTCCTGCCAAGACTGTAATAAGGGTTAATGGAGAGGCAGTTTCTGTAAGCAACACCAGAATGTTTCCTTCCTGCCTTCCTGACTGGATTAGGACAGTAATTTCTTCTAACAACTGGTTCTCCGAACTGCTTAGAATGTTAACAGCCAGTTCTAGTGAACAGGTGCGAACTTGTAGAATCCCACCCCTGATATACAGTATGTTATTTGTTCATGTTAGATTTGTTGTTTTTGTTATGACAGTACTTTAATTGCCATTTTATTTGTAATGAAATTTTTTGAAGACTTTGTTCATGCCAAATTGGCTCAATTCTATACAGTGTAATGCCAGGAATAAATCTATTGTGTTTCAATTGAATGTCAACATGAAGTGTGTGGGAAACTGGAAATTCCCAGGATACTACACAATAACAGGCATCAGGATATACCCACTAAGGCTATTCAGTGCTTCAGATTTGATTTAGAAAAAATGCTCATGAATATACAGGGACATGAATGAAGCACTAATCTATGATTCATTAAAGTAACTGTGTCCTTTCCTAGAATTGCACAGTTGCTGTGGGGAAAATTCATCACACAGTTATAGAAACTATACAGCTTCAGTGACTCATAGTCAGATGCAGAGTTTGCACTTTGGTGCATTCTGAGGAACCTGTTTCAAATCTATTCTAAAAAGTGCACAAAAATGCAATACCTATAATGATAGAATTCGACTTACAACAGTTATTTAAGGCCTGGTCCCACTACACTTATGGATGCAAAGAGGATGTAAAACATAAAAAAAAAGCTTGCCATCTGTTGGAAAATGCTATGGCTGTTTTGTGTACTCACTGCATAGGTGTTTCATACGCTCTAACTCTGTCAAGCATCCGTCCCTGTGCAATTTTCATCGTGCAGAAGTTTTGAGCTGCACAAACTTTGTGAATTGGGTGAACTTTCTGCAGCGTACGCATGTTCATGCGCGATTGCACTACATTATGGGCAAACCAACGTGCGGATAATAGCTTGGTTACATCCAGTTAAATTCGCTGTATCCTCTCGCATCCTCTGGCCATCCCCTTCAAATCAACATCCACTGCGCTGAAATGGAAAGTGGGAGGAAACAAAAGGGTATAAAACGGAACGTCTACACAGCATTAGTAGCAGGAAATAGAAAGATGTAAGCGGTATGCATCTACGAATAATAAAGGTATTAAATAAATGACAAAAACGTTTGTTATCGTGGGATGCGTCATCTTGGTATATTTTAGGGATGTCTGCAGTATGTCTAGAGTATGTAGAAGGACACTAGTGGAACGAACCGATATTTTCTATAAAAGGGGGAGAAAATCCATCTGGATCGCTGGATGGTCGGACGATACAGTCCCACTAACATGGTTCACTGGAGTGGTTTATACTGTATCCCAAGACTATCCTTATCTTTCCCAAGCAACATGCAAGGCTTAACCATTTTTTCATAATGTTTTTTCACAACACTTTATTAGAAAGTAAAGAAAAGGACCAAGTAAATTAAGATGTTAGAGCCAAAGATACTTTAATAAGTTTCTTTCGTAAACTTATGATTCATTAAAAAAGCAAAATGAAACCAAGTAAACTGAATTAAGTGTGTTAAGCAAGATAACCTTTTTTAACTTTCTTAGGTAAACTTTAGACTTTATTAAAAAAGCAAACAATGAACCAAGTAAAGTGTCCTTAAGCAAAGATCAACTTAACAGTAACAACTCAGTCCTCCTGACACTATTCCTCAGTCACTCTGATCGATGTCCATGGTCTCAGCTGTTAAGTGCGGCAGGACTGTGGAGGTGGCTGTGGCTTGAGTGCTGGTCTGAGGCCACCATTGGGGTGTTGGCCTGAGGGTACACAGGTGGTGGTGTGTTCAGCGACAGCTATTGAGCAGTTTGATTCAGTCCGTGAAGGTTGAGCGCCCTTCATCAAGGATTGAGATGTCACACCAATATTTGATGACAGATTTTGTCCATTGACGGGCTTGGCTGTGGGGGTGGAGGAAGGGTTGGGAGGAGTGTACGTGGGGCTGTCTGGTCACTGCACTGGGTGAGGAGTGGTGTCTGTGGCGTTCGATGAACCTGGCCTGGACCTGGGAAGTTTGCTTGTGCTGTAGGACAGTCTGTAGTTGTGCCTTGCTGGCAAGGGGCTGTTGAAAGCTGTGAAGGGCTGTGGCACATCGCTGGGCTGGAGAGCTAGACCTGGACTGGTAGAGCAGAAGCTGGGAAGGATCCAGCAGACCCATCAGCTGGGCAAGAGAGGGGTTTGTGAGTAAGTGTTGTGATATATTGTATCGGAGGTCTAGGCTTCAGAATCAACCTAGGTAACTTGGCCTTGGGGAACGTTCTCAGGGTCTGGCTGGCCACGGTAGTGTGGATGGAGCAACAAGGATGCTAGCGGTTGTAAGTGGGAAGCAGCTGAGAGAGAGAAGTTCTGGAGTGCACTGATCTGTCATATGATGATATAGCTGGAATACTTACGCGAAGTGTAACTGTGGTACTGGCCGTCGAGTCTCCTCTCTGCCTGATCTCTGGAGCTTGGGGGTGGGGGCTGGGGGTGGTTTGGGCCTCTGGTAGGCTGTGATTCTTCCTCCATTTGATGACATCAAGGGAGTCACTCTCATGATCACTGGCCATCACAAAAGTCACAACCGGCATGGGATGCGTTGTCGGCGGTGGATCGACTGCTGTGGGGCCCTTAAGGAACACTTGCCCTGAAAGAATAGGGTGGCTTACTCTTCACGACACTAGGAAGAGGACTCGATATCTGCTGGGTTTGAATCCGTGAGATGGTAGAGGGTTAAAGAGGGCGCTCGATCTTATTGGTGCGGATCTCACCTCAGAAAGGCTGCACTGGCATGCATAGGTTCCCGATGCAGTTGAGCCTTGGGACAGTAAGGGCGCTAGGTCCCCGGATCTTCTGTGCGCAGGTATCAGCTTGCCATACCAGGTGTGCGATTTGTTTTCCACCATCCAAGGAGTACATTAAAGTGTAGCCCTAAGCTCTCAGGCCTTCTCTCTCCAAGCTGCCTGCCGTTCTCTTGGCTGTGCGACTAGGACGCCTGTGCCCTTTCTCCACAGGGTTAACTCGTTCCCTCAGCCATTCAGCACGCGCATCCTCTTCATGCTACCGCGATGAGAATAGGTGGATACTGGAATTCTCGTACCTTGCTCTTCCCTTACACATCTTCCTCATCTGGCAGGGGCTTAGCGAAGCGCTTCAGGAGCTTCAGCATAAAGAGGCAGATTCAGATGGCTTTCAGCAGTAGAGCAGGGCAATGTCAGGCTTTTCAGCAGCAGAGGCTATGGTCAAGAGACGCGACTAGTGATGAGAGAGCATGGAGCGCTTGAGGACAGTTCCACCAAGCAAGGTCAGCAAGAGCAGAGAACTTTGGAGTCACGTGACAGGGGGTGCGGGAATGTCTGATGTCTGGCTCTCGCTTCACATTGCCAGGCTGGTACGAATATGGCAAAGGTTCTCTTGCCTGACTGACGAACGAACGCATGGTGTTCTCGCAAGATGTATGTGGCAACATCTTTTCCTGTATACTGATGGCGTGTGTGCTGCGATCCTCAATATCTGCGGAGCTGACGCGAATCGAGACTACCCACATGCGCAAGTTTTGAAAAGAACCATTTGCATACTGATGACATATACCCATTCGCGTCGCACCGGCATGGAAGCGGACTCGCCACTCTCCTGTAAGGTTCTATACGGGGGGAGAAATCTTTGCCAGTGTCGGGATGCATCCGCTTTCATCCGCTATGCGAGTCGGCCGCCCTTCGCATATGCGTCCGCTTCAAAAATTCTCACCCGGAACCCTTTGGAGGTGTCATCCGCTTCCAATCCGCTTTTCATCGGCTCGGCTTCCTATTGACATCGTTTAACATCCCGTACATACTACCATGTTGTTCTTTCCTGTTCTTTCCTTTCTGTTTATGCAAATTTTTGCCACTTTTTGGAGCAGATGACAATGGATGGAGCCACCCCCGAAATTTTGCTCGTTCGCTGTGTCCTTTATGCATAAGTTTTGCATCTGTCGGCCAGTGGGACCGGGCCTTTAGTTATTGTTCAAACTTACAATGGCACTGAAAACAAGTGACATATAATAGTTTTTCATACTGACAACCTTTGTTGTAACCCTATGATCATGTGATCAAAATTCAGATGCTTGGAAATATTTTAACCGTTTACTTTGTTCAGCGGTGAGATTTATTTTTTTTTACTGCTGGTTCTCTGGGCATGGCGTGGCTTGGCGGGCATGGCTTGGTGTGCATGGCTTGGTGAGTGTGGCTTGATGGGGAAGGATACTGTACAATTTCCATTTCCACACCACTCGAGGGGGAAGTTTACTTCAAAATCCCCATTCCCTCCACACCCCAGTAACCTGCTTTCCAGCTCAATTTTCCTGTGTAGGGCAACAAAAGACCCAGCCGATAAGCTGGGACTTGGGAGGCAAAGGATAGATGGTGGCAGGGCCAGTCAGAGGTGGTATTTGCCAGTTCTCTGAACTACTCAAAATTTATGCTACTGGTTCTCTAGAACTGGCCAGAACCTGCTGAATACCACCTCTGACTGTGTCCCAAGGTGATGGAATCACCTTTTGCAACCTTCTGACAAACAAAATCAATGGGGAAGCCAGATTCACTTAACAACCATGTTGTTAAATTATCAACCACACTGATTCACTTAACAACTGTGACAAGGAAGGTCATAAAATGGGGCAAAATCATCTTAACAAATGTCTCACTTTAACAGCAGAAATTTTGGGCTCACATGTGGTCGTAAGTCGAACACAATTTCCACTTACAATCTCCCAATGTGTATCTAAAGTGATATGAAATTTTATTTTGCTTCTCTGTGGTTAGAAAAAGTCTGAGAATTATTGAAATGACATTGGCACCAGTTGAGAAAATTTTAAAACAATTCAGTGCAATTAAGACATTGTTTTTAACTTTGTAGTTTTTATTAATTTATAATATGACATACAAATATTATAAATATTACAAATATTAGAATACAAAAGTAAATATTAGGGAAATTAGGGAAGGAAAAAGGGATTTGGATAGTGAGGGAAAGCAAGAGGGGGAAAAGGCATTGACTTCCGACTCCTTTGGTGCAATAAAATAAGGCATTAACATCTACCCTCAACTTTTTACTTTTTCATAATTATAGAAACTAGCCATTTCTATAATAACACAATTAAAACATCGTTAAGAAAGAAAACAAGAAAATTAAAATGCACTCACTGCTGTATACAGTTAAGAGATGTGAATACTGGCTTCATTTGCTTTGTGCTTTGCATTGTTTATATGTGATCATTAGATACCTTCAGAATTCCAAAGAAAGATTCTAACAGCTACAAAAGGCCATGTGTACAGGCAGTCCTTGAGTTATGGCAAACAATTGGGCTCACACTTTCTGTTGCTAAGTGAAATATTTGTTATGTGAGTTTGCCCCATTCTCTGACTTTTCTTGCCATAGTTGTTTAGTGAACCATGCTTTTGTTAAATGAGCAACATGGTTGTTTAATGAATCTGGATTTCCAATTGACTTTGCTTGTCAGAAGGTTGCAAAAGATGATCTCATGACCTGGAGCACTGCATCTGTCATAAATATGAACTAGTTGCCAATCATCTGAATTTTGATCATGTGACTATGGGGATGCTACATGATCATAAGTGTGAAAAACAGTCATAAGTCATTTTTTTCAGTGCCATTGTAAGTATTTTAGTGAAGAATCACTAAATGAACTGTTATAAGTCAAGGACTACCTGTAACTGAATCTGTGTCTGCTTTCAAACAATACTTATTTAAAAATTCAAAAATGTTCCAGCAGTGAAATATGCTTAATGGTTCTTACCTGCATCCTAAATTACATTAATATAATGTTTCATAAATATTACTGTGATATACAGGAAAGAGAGAGGAGATCCTTTAAAGTTTATGGGCTTTCACAAAAAATTAAAAAAGTGGTTATATGTCTATTAATTCTTTGAATTCTATCCAAGGATAAGTATTCCCGTACTCATCATAAATGTCCTGAATATTCAAATTTTTTCACTGTATTTGGAATCTGTTGCTGTGCTCCTCTTTCCTAAAAGAGAGGCCAATCCAATAAAGTTAATCGAGCATGTAAGGAACACCTTCAGAAGTACTGACTGCAATGATTTATCTCATGATTTAAAAACAGTGACGTAATAGGTATAGTAAAGTGAATATTTATGACAATATGAAGCACGGCTTAAATTAGGTGTTGTTTATATTCATTTTAATTTTTTAAAAAGATTCAAATAAATTGGTGTGATAATACAAAGGCATTGCATTTTAAGGATTATTACAAGTAGCATCCAGAATGCTCCTAAACAGGATCAAAACTGTGAGATACAATTAATTCATGCCCAATCCAGTTATTATGTATATTGGAAGAGAAATAAAAGGATATGAAACACTTTCATCATTGTCAAGGCATAGAACAGATTAAAGTATCTTTCTGTTCTATCTTCATTTTATAAACTCCTGACCTCACCATGGCTACTATTTGAAAAGAGCAGAAAAAAATGAAATCCAGTCTATCTTATGTATAATTTAGCATCCACTGAATTGTTTAAAGGTTCGGAAGATATTTATACCATGAATTCTAGCAGTCACATTTACTATGGTGCTTTTATTTTAGAAATAACCTTCAAGCTCGGGGAAATTATTGTATGTGTTATGTGCCTTTAATACAGAACAATGATGCTTCTGGATGAATGCTTGGCGACCTTACTCAAAAGTTCTTTTTCAGCAAGCTCTTACCTGTTTTCCCAAATTCTTTCATAAACCATTGGCCTTGTAGGTCACTTAAGGTCAAAAGAGAGTTGCTTAAGCATTTTAAACAAGCTTCTACCAATGATCTGCATGCTATATTCTTAACAGAAGCAACAATTTTTAGCCATCTTGGATGAAAGTGAAAATAGTGAATATTGAAAAGCATATTTCAGTGAAACCTTTATGCAATGTCCTTGACAAAATCTGGGGATCATAATGGGAGCTCTGTGGCTCATTTTTAGGCAATCTTCTCATTGTTAGATATGTTCTTTTGATAACAGATAAAATGTGCTGCTTTATATTCTACATTTAGATGGAACAGTGATGAACAAAAGTTTTCCTTTACCAATGAAAAACAGTTTATGACTTGTGAAGGAAGACTTTATTATGACAATATCAAAGATGGGTAGTTTTGGGGAACAGAGAGCCCACACATCACCAGCCAATATATATATAGACCTGGACCTGTCTAAATATTTAACAAGCAGGTTCTTGTACAAGGATACAAGCACTGTTTCATTACAGATACTGTTAGTGCATTCACTATTCTATCCAGTTGCTGCCTATAATTTTCATGAACAAGACAGAAATGTAGATTCATTATTTTTGCAACTGAATGTGTTTCTAAAAAGAATTGTGTCAGCTGTAGAGTACTAAATATTACTTAATTAATGTGAGGAATTTTCATTTTATTGCAGGCTTGTTCAATGTTTTCTGGAAACATGTAGATAAGATTGGGTTTGTCTGCTCTCAGACACTTCAGTTCCAGTGGTTGAGATAATGTGAAATACATCAGCCTGGTCCAGCCATCTTTTGGTTCATTAGATAACTAATTATGGTACACATTCACATCATGTCTGCTCTCATGCAGTGGATTGCAGTGTCAAAAAACTATGAACAGAATTTCATACTTTCCAGATACTGCTGTACAATCAGATGACAGGCTGGAATGTTTAGGGCTTCAAGCTCTTTCGATATCATTGGCTGCATAGCATACCTAACATTTGACTTAAGATATTTTTACCAGTGGACCTGATTTTATGTTTAGCAGAACTGAAACAGTTTTAGTGTGCTTCTTTTTATTTCACCACTTTTATTTCACTTTTCAACCTGAAAATTATCACTGACAAGAAGTAATATCAAAGAAATATATTGACATAGAAAACCAATACATAAATAAATAAGATAACCTGTTCTCCAAAGCACCTGAAGGAGAACAAGAAGCAATGGATGGAACCTCATTAAGAGCCAAGGAGAGAACCTCATTAATCAGTTCTTATAAACAAGACATTCCAGATCATTCAGGAAGGTTTATGTTTCAGTATGTGAAATCTGGTTACCATAATTTTCACAAAAGTTCTGACAGAAAAAAATTCTAATGGCTGGAATCCCAACATAACTGTGCCAGCCTCAGTGAAATTAGCTTTTGGAATGTCTTTCAAATTACATTAAGAATAGCTCGATGTTAATGTTAAAAATATAATATAACAGAGGGCAGCAAATGTCCATTTAATTTTATATTGTGCCAGCCTTTAGGTACAAGTGGAAGAATGTATTTCATTTGAAACTGTTCAGCAATTGGAAGTAATTTGTTATTTGAATAACAATAATATCAACCAAACTTTTTCCTACTCTATATTCATGAAAGATTAAAAAGAACTTTGGTGGTCATCTAGTTCAACCTCTTCTCCACACTCTATCCTTTACCACAGAATTCCTGACAGAATGCCCTCCCAGCTGAACATCTCAACCAGGGGAATCCCATCCCTTCCCAAGACAGTCTGTTCTATAACTGAACACTTTCTGACATTAGAATTTTCTGCCGTTAGAATATTTTTCTGTTGAGTAATCAAATTCCACTGCCTCGTAACTGAAATTCATTGTTTCTTATCCTGTTTTCTGGAATAACTTTGAATAGTTCTTGTATAGTCTTCCACATGATAACCTTCAGATACTTCAAGGCAAATATCATATATATTTGTACTCTTCTTTTCTCTAGTCTAAACATACCTCCAATCTTTTAAGTTTTTCCTTCCAGACTACTTACCATCTTGCTTGCTGTTATTGTTTTTTGGTCATCTTCTTGCTTGTCTTCTTGCATCTTCTTTATTGGCCAAGTGTGATTAGATACACAACGAATTTGTCTCTGTGTAGTAGGTCTCAGTGTATTTGCAAAGCAACAGAATTCTTCTCTTCCTCCTCCTCATATCAATTAGGGGTGGGAGTAAAGAAGATAATAAGAAGGATAAGTAATCATACTACAGTCATACCACATGTGCAAATACACATGACATTAGCACTATGAAAATTAGGTGTTTAGCAGTAAAAACTGTCTCTGTGTCTATTAGTTTTGGCATGCAGTACCCTATAACCCTGTCCCAAGGGAAGGAATTTAAACCATTTATGTCCAGGATGTGAGGGTCTTTAGGTATCTTCTCAGCTCTTCTTCTGACCTGCACAATATGCAGGTCTTCTATGGAAGGCAGACTGGTTGCAGTTGTTCTTTCTGCAGTTTTAACTATACCTGTCCTGTTTGGTTGCTATACCAAACCAGATAGTTATAAAAGTACAAATTCCTCTGTAAAACTGTGTCAACAGCTCCTGGGAAGTCTGAATTTCCTGAGATGATGCAGGAAGAACATTCTTTGTTGTGTTTTTTTAATAATGTTTCTAATAGTAAGTGTCCATTTCAAGTCGTGCAATCCAAAATTGTGCAGGACTCTACTGATGATACTGTGCTACCAAATATAGTATGACATGGTAGAATAGAAGAGCTCCTCCTAAAATCCATGCTCATCTCTACATTTTTAAATATGTTCAGCTCCAGATTGTTCAGGTTGCACCATAGAGTCAGTTGTTCATCCTGAGCTAAAGGCCATGTCACACTGCCCAACGGATGCAAAAAGGACACAATGGAAGAGAAAAATGTTCCATCCGTTGTTATCCGCTCTCAGAAGAAAGGGGCAAAAATTTGCATAATTGGAGCGGATAACACGGATGCAGGGAGGACGCAGGGCGGATGCAAAGCGGATGATGAACGGAAGCCCAGCGGATGGCGCATCTCTAGGCTTCCGGGGGGCCTCAGCAAAGCGGACGCAGAAAGGAAACAACGGATGCAGAACGGATGCACAGCGGATGAAGCGGATGCACAGCGGGAAGCCTAACGGATGCCTGGCGTTAAATTGCCATGCGGGGGGGATGCATTGTGCAAGCCCCCCGGATATAAAGGAAGGCAGCTCGCAGGTGGCCAGCATTTGGAGAAAACTGCTGCTGGATACCTCGAGTTCTTGCCTGCATGTCTGCCTACAAGCTTTGCTACCAGCCCGCTCCCAGCCTGCCTCCCAGCCTCCTGGGCAGCCTCCCTTCCAGCCTGCCTCCCAGCCTCCTGGCAGCCTCCTGCCAGCCTTGCTGCCAGCCTGCCTGCCAGTCCCTGCCACCTTGCTGTCTGCCTGCTTGCCAGCCTGCTGCAGCCAGTCTGCCTGCCAGCCTTGCTGCTGCCTCCTGCCAGCCTTGGTTCATGCTGCCTGCCAGCCTTGGTGCCTGCCTGCCTGCCTGCCGCCCTTCCTGCCAGCCTTCCTGCCAAGCCTTGGTGCCTGCCTGCCTGCCTGCCAGTCTCCCTGCCAGCCTTCCTGCAAGCCTTGGTGCCCTGCCAGCCTTGTGCCTGCCTCCCTGCCAGCCTTGGTTCCTGCCAGCCTTCCTTGCCAGCCAGCAACCCCACACCATGCTGAAGCACAGCAAGCCTCACCATCTGCTGCCAGCCCTTGCAAGAGGGACAGGGCTACCATCCCACCCCCTGGCCCTCACTCTGGTTCTGCTGGGGCTTCTGCAGCACGGCTCGCTCTTCTGGGGCTGTGGGCTTCTGCTGCTTCTGCCTTCTGGAGCACCACGCCCATCCACAGCACCTGCACCCTTGACCGCTGAGACTGAGCGACCAAGAGGAGTACCAGAGACTCATTTTTGTCTTATAGCTTGTGTTAATAAAGTCTATTTTTGATTCACACACTTGCTTCATTTCTTTTTTTTAATAAAGTCTTGCTGGAAACTTTAGAAATGGTTTAAGCCTTTGCATGCTTGTGGGATGGTGTTAAGATAGCAGTGGGATGGGCAGGGATACCTGTGGGATGGGCAGGGATACCTTTGGGATGGGTAATAGTTGTGGGAGATAAACCTCCAGTGCAAGCATAGTGGGACTGTATGGTCCACCCTCCCAAGTGCCACCCCTATGACCCTTCATTATCAATTACAATGTAAGCATTGATCCACACATTTGAAACACAAACAACTTTTATTAAATGCCCTGTTCATTGTAGGCACACCCAACATACATGGCAAATTCTCATCAGTGTGACAGGCTGAAGGAAGCATCCATCAAAGCATCTACCATCCTGTCTTGCCACTCCACGCCCCAGCTGGGGAGTTGCACCAGTGTTCAGGAGGTTGCGCTGCTTCTTTGCCTCACGTGAGGCTCTGTTGGGCCCTTGCACACCTCAGTGTCGATCAGGTTTTGCCCTTGCCTCCATTCCCAGGCTCCATGTCTCAATTGCCTTGCTGGAGGTACACGATCCTGTTCTGCAAGGCTGGGTAGGGGTGCGCCATGAGATTGGCAGGATGCAGCAAGCTTCCACGATCCTCCTCACGACCTGTGGGCGATGCTGCATGGTGGTAGAAGTACCTGGAACTGTTGGCCAGGATGCCAAAGGTGTTCTCCACCACCCGCCTTGCTGGACAGCCTGCAGTTGAAGATCCTCTCTTCACGGGTGAGGTATTTGGAGGTGTAGGGCTTCATGAAGTAGGTTGTAGGGAAAGGCGTCCCCCCCATGATGAAGTAGGGCACATCTTGCATGTCGTTGGGCAGCGGGTCTGGAACCTGGAAGCCCACCATGAGGTTGCTTTCCAGCCCCTCCTTGAGGTGACTGGTGTTGTATACCGGGCATCTGAAGATGAGCCATTGCCTGAAGCATCGTATGTATCATGAATTGTAGTTCAGCATGACATGGCAAAGAGGATGAATGCTGAAGAAGCCCTTGGAGTTGTGATAAGTGGACCCGACTTGGCTGAGCTTTTGCAGACCACGTGCTTGCCATCTATGGCTCCAATGGTGTGGGGGAAGTTCCACTTCTGATACCACTGCTCGCAACTGTCTTCCAGCCTTGTTCAGTGGTGGACACTGAGAGCTCCTCCTTGTATTTCTTTTGATGGCCTGCACCACTTCTCTGACCACAAAGCTGATGGTGCTGGGTGGCACCCTCCAGCGTGCTGCATGCTCCCTGTAGTGGTCCCGAGGCCAGGTGGTGCAGAGTGGAGTGTCACCTTGAGCCCAGGTTCCAGGCTGGGCCGGAAGTTGGTTTTGTCTTTGTCAAACCTGGGTGTCAGGCCCAAGTGTCTTCGCTCCTGAGCTCCACCATCAGCTTGTCGTAAAGTACGACTGTGCTCCTTCTGGCGAACCATCTCGGAGCCAGACACTTTTTTTTGGTGCCTCCTTTTCTTCCGTAGTACTGTTCACAGAGACTGTAGATGTTTCGCAGTGTTGCAGAAGGATGTTGGCTGCGAAAGGAATTTTGTCGCAATCTTTTGCTGGACATGACTGTATGCTGTGGAAGAGGAAGATCAGATGAAGGCTGCAGAGGTCTGCACAGCTGGTCTGCTGGTCTGCAAGTGAGATGCAAACGAGTTGCTCCCCCTTTTATAGGCAGTAATAGGTGTCCCCTTTGCATCCTCTAGCATCCTCTAGGCATCCTCTAGGCATCCTTAATATCCGAGATAGGTCCCCTCGCGAACGTTTTCCGTTTTAAACGCTTTGTTCCCATTCTGCATCCGTAAGGCATCCGTTCTGCTTCCGTTCTGGCGTCCGTTCCGCTTCCTCCCTGCGTCCGAGCGGATGGAGTTGTGCAGATGCTCAGCGGAATCCTAGCGGATATAGCGGATGCGTAACGGATGCGTAACGGATGCGTAACGGATGCCTAGCGATGCGTAGCGATGCAGATGGACGAATTGGATACATTTTCCACGCAAAAGTTTTGGGCAGCCCAAAACTTTTTGAGCGGATGAAACGTAAAATAAACGGATGCTGGACGGATAGAGAGGAACCAAAATGGAAGGAGTGAATACAAGCATTTACGGATGGCAAGCTTTTTTGTCCGTTTTACATCCTCTTTGCATCCGTTAGTGCAGTGTGACATGGCCTTAAAAGAGCTATTTATCCATTTTGGAACACTTGATTAGTTTAGTAAAGGGAGGTTAAAATTTTGCATAGAATTACTTGAACCTAGCAATAGCAAAATTGGCTGCAAAATTTCATGTCGTGTTGGATATATACCAGCTATTTACAGCTGTTGTTTCTACAGTTCTTTTATTTGATTTTTTAACTTAATGTAATGGATATATTGAAAGCTGCTCAGAATGTTTTTGGAGTTGGTGAATTAACAGATGAAATAGGAGGAGGGATTATTATGTATGATAGTAACCTTGAGTGACTTATAAAATAATAAAGGTGGGATAAAAATCCAATGAAAAATAACATTTAAATTAATTAATTAAAGGGATTTTTGCTTCCTTTCTATGTCTTCTCTCAACACTGTTTCCAGGTTTGTCACAAAATAGCATCTTTCGTTAAAAATTACAAATGGATCGAATAGGGAATAACAGAATGTTTAAGAAAAGGAAGAATTAACCTCTGTGATTTGATTTGGATCAGGATTCCCATTATTATTTCTTCCTGAAAGAAATCTGGCAAGCACTAAGCATATTTTAAAAACACTTAAAATGAGGTTTACTCAAACAATTCCTTGTGTTGAGTAGCTTTCCATTATAGATTTGGGTTGGGTGATGGGTTGGGAAAGTATCTTATTTTCCAGCATTTATTGCCTGGAAATTGCCAAATCAATATTTTTTTTGTTGGGAAATGGGAGAGTACATCTCAGACACTTTTACAAGTACAGTTTTTATGATAGTGTAGAACATGGTGCCTGATTCCTGTGGGTAAATATCAACTGAACTCATTTCAGAATTAGATGCTACAACTTTTCATTATGAGAAGAAAAGCTGTGGATCAATGAGACCAAAGTGAAATGTTGAGAATGAAAAAAAAATCAAGATAAGAGCATTTCAAACATAACATCTAGTACATAAAAATTTGAGGGCAAGAGCTTCATTCCCTTGATTGATGTCCTGCTGGTTTCCTTGCTAGTGAAAAATGTAGTATCACACACAAGATTTATGTGGGTAGGGGAGAAATTATTTACTTCATGAATAAATATACCTTTTAAAGTAGCTATATAATAAGAAAGTCAGGAATGGAAACATGAAATGTAAGGAAAAAGGAAAGAAATCAGGAAAGAAGAAAATGTATGTATTATTTGCATCTCTATAGTCTACCTGATTCCAGAGACTCCAAACAGCTGACATAAAATATCAAATATATATATATCAATTTAAAAAATACGTATAATTGACAATAATCTCAGAAGGTCCCAGGCCTTCACACTCCCAAAGCCGCCTCCAACAATGCACCCCCTTTCCTAAATTATAAAACTATTGAGGTCTTCTGGACTGGAAGATAGGGTAGAATGTTTTTGGCTGGAACAGATTTCAAGCCCTCATCCCTCTGATACCTAAAGTATTACTTCCCTCAGTGATTGCAAAGAGAGAACAGACTCTGTTTGGGGAAGTTGGTCCCACTGGAAGCATAGAATCATGCCATATAGAATTTGTAGTTCAAAACCAATACTCTGAATTGAATTTGGAGACATGCTGACACTCAATACAATGTCCAGAATATAACAATAACACTTAGCAAATGAGATGGTCAGTTTTGCAGCAGTTGAAGGTTCTGGGTAGTTTTCAAAGGAGGTTGAGTTAACATGTTTCAAACTTGACATAATGAGGACTTGAGTTATGGTTGCCAGGGCCTCCTTTCCAAAGAAGGTTGTAACTGGCACAACCAGAAGTTGGCAAAGGTTGCAAATGGAATATGAAAATGCAGTAAAAGTTATGTATCCAAGAGAAACCTCAAATGTAGGGTTTTTATTTCAAGAAGCAAAGGTGCTGTCAACAGACCTGGTGATTTCTGGGCAAATTGCAGCTTTATTTTGCTGGGATTCAGTTTCAGTTCTATCAATTTCATTCTATCTAGTCTCTTACTGCCTCTAGACACCAGATAAAAACATCCATTGCATTTCTGTCTGACTGGGGATGAAAAATGTACAACTCACCCCAAATTGATAAATGACCTTTCCTGGTGATTCTGTGTGGCTGTGAAAAAACATTGAGGAAAAACTGATTACTGTGGCACCCCATCTGGGACTGGCAGAACCTGCCAAGTGGAATCAACCACTTTGATAGGAACTCCTGCAAAACACCTGCAAAATAGTTCCCCACCATCCCCAACCTTCAGTCCAAAAGAATGTTGTAGACAAGGATATCAAACACTACTGAGATATGAAATCTAGGGCCAGACTCACAACTGCAATTTCAGTCCTATGATAAGGTCTGAATCTTAATTGAAAGGGATCTAGATGATCAGTTTTATCCAGGCTTTTTTAAAGCTGCCAAACTATTTCAGAATCTTGTCCAAAAAGGTAGAAGTTATCTAATTGGTCAGACTGAGAATTTGGTACTGTCAGAATATCACAGCTTTCTTTGAAGTAAGAAATATAATCCTTTCATTAAGAAGGCTCTAAAAGAACTCATTGATGCTAGGAATGATGAGAGAAGAAATAAAAAAGCTTTTTCTGAAAAAACAGCAACTCGATATTCAGTTTTGTATTCTGGAAAAAAATGATTTAAGCAACTCAGACGTGAATTCACTCATAAATGAGAGCAGGAATTTTACATATTCATTTTCCAAAAATCTGTTCCTAACCATTTTCTATAATTTTCTATAATTTTCTAACATTATACCACCTTAATTAAATTATCTGTGAATATTGCTCTGCTATTAGTGGTTAGTGACAGAAACTTTTACTAACTCTCAAATATAGTTGCACACATTCCTCCTATCTGGCTGCTGAAAGAATCAATGGGGCATGAGTTCAACTCACAGATGGCAGAGTTTATGCTACCCCAAAACATCTGCAGAAAATCAAAGGAATCTCAGACAACCTTGCAAAAGTTTGCCTAGCTCCTACTCACATAGAATCTAAATAAAAAAATTACAGATGCAATCTTAAACCTATTATCATATGATGGCTATGAGATGGCAAAGAGCTACACAAACAGAATCTATTTCTCCATATGCAGAAGTAAGCCTTTCAGATGTATAAGATCTATTTACAATCTGTTAAATAATGTTTGTGTCTGGCTCTGATTTTCCTCCCATGAAATCAATTCAGTGTGGAAATGCTGCAGACATTCTCATTAGAATTTATTACAATTTCTTCTTATATTGTAGAGTCCTGAATACCTTTCTTATCTTCAAAGTAGAAGATTAGGCGTTTACTTTAAAAAAAAATATCTAAATTTTGCTCAGCAGAATTTTACAATTGCTGCTATAGGTTTCCATTAGGTGCTTTTTTTCAAGAGGCAACTGGACTTTTCTTTGAAAAACTGGTTTTTCTTTGAAAATATTTCATTTCTCATCCAATAAACTTCCTTCAGCTCTGGCTGGATAGTGGGGAATAGAAGGATTTATATTCCTTGCAGACAGCTGGTCATTTGCATTGTTTTAGACAGAGAGTCATTGAGGTCACTTGGAGTTATCCGAGTAGTGCAAATGGGTGTGGAACCTTCTTGGAACTGCTTCCTTCCTTCTTGGAACTGCTCAAAGAACTGGGTTGTAGACTGGAGATAGATGATACAGTATTCCAAGAATGTCCTTACTAAGGCTTTAGAAAGTGGTACTAATACTCCATGTGATTTTGATTCCATGCCACTGCTTATTGTATCATCTTTTTTGGCTGCCACCATACACGGCTGGCTCATATTTAAATGATCATCGACTAGGACTTCAAAGTACCTCTCATAATTACTATTTTTGAGCCAGGTTTTGCCTAATCTGTACTTCTACCTTTGTTTTATCCTGCCTAAGTGTAAAACCTTGCTTTTCTCCTCATTAAATGTTATTTTGTTGGATAGCGCCCATTGTTCAAGTCTCTCAATATCTTTTTGGATCTTGAACTTGTTTTCTAGGGGTTTTCTGGCTATTCCTGCCAGTTTAGTGTCATTGCAAATTTGATAGTTCCTTTTCTAGTCCTTCAGCTAAGTCATTTATAAATATATTGAAAAGCAATAAGCCTAAGAACCTGTGCCCCCCTCACTGCTTAATTCTCTCAATGTAGATGCAGTACCATTAAAGATTGAGTGCAGTTGGCCAGCCAGTTACAAATCCATCTGGTGGTGATGCTGTCTATTCCACATTTTTCTAGCTTACCAAGAAGTAGGTTGCCTACTTTGTCAAATGCTTTGCTGATGTCTAAGTATATTATGTCCTCAGTATTTTGCTGGCCTTCTAATTTAGTCACTATTTTGAAGAATGAAATCAGATTGATTTGGCATGATCTGTTTTTAACAAACCTGCATTGACTAATTACTTTACTTGTTTCTAGATGTTTGCAGGTCTGTTTTTGTAGGTCTCAGAACACAATAGTTCTGAGATAACTTGGCAAGAAATATCACAGTATCATCTTCCATTAGCTCAATATTTTTTTATCAATTTACTTATTCAGGCTCATCAATAAAATACTATAGAAAACTAATTGTTCCTTATTCATAGAAACAATCACTTTAATTGCTTTGTTTGCAGAGTTCAAGTAAATGTGCAGAAGTGAACTATGGCTATGAGAAAGATTTAGGAATACAACATTTTGCATACTTTAGCTCTAAAAATTCTTTCAGCTGACTCTTGGATTACCCTGCCAACCTTTTACTGAAAGTCACTTTATATAGACATAAAGCTATTACCTGTATGCCTGCTTTTAAGTGGTACTTATGATAGAATGTGTATGATGGTTGCGAAGCAGAGTGAGGTAGAGTGGGAAAAGACACATAAGCTTTTAAAGAAAATTAGGTCAAGACTTTTATCTTAGTCATACTGCTAATATAAATATACCATAAACTGTAATTATAAAAAACATCCCCTTAAGTCTAGAACTGGATCCTCTTCCAGTTATGAGATGTAGAAACTTATACATTGTGCTTTATACTTTCATAAATATTCTATTTTTCCATATCATGAACATGGCAGAATGGAATTTTTAGGGAATAATGCAGAATATTGAATAAGACCATGTAACATGACATGCTAGGAAGAATGTGAAAGATTGATTAATTGGTTATTTGCTATCAAGTCATTTTTGAGTCCTAGCAACCACATAGATTTTCTCCATGATAATCTATACATAATATATTTTTTCAAGTCTCTCAATGCTGCATTCAGTACCACCATAACTGAATCCATACATCTTGTTCCTGGTTGTCCTTTTTATTATTTTCCTCCATCTTTCCAAGACATAGAGCCTTTTCTAGAAAGTTATCTAGGATAATTTTAGCCTGATCATTTATGCCTTGAGTGAAAATTTTGGGTTGGCTTGTTTAAGGATCCATCACTTTTTTTCTTGGCTGTCCATGGTATTTTCATGAAGTCTTCTCCAGCATCAAGTTCAAAGGCTTTTCTCCAGCATCAAGTTCAAAATATTTTTCCTATTCTGCTTCTTTGAAGTAGAACATTTGCTTTCTTAGAGTGTCACAAGGAATAGCATAGTTTGCACAATTCTGATCTTTGTAGGTGTAAATGTCTATATTAGGGATCCCTAACTTGGCAACTTTAAGACTTGTGGACTTCAACTCCCAGAATTCCTCAGCCAGCTATGTTGAAGTTGAAGTTCCCAAGTCTTAAAGTTGCCAAGTTTGGAGACCTCTGGTCTATATGTAAGTAGGTGGAGAAGGATGACCAGCAAAAATTCATGATATGCAATCACTCAAATCCAAACATGAAAATGTGCTTCGAAGAAGACATTCCTGATGATGCCTCCTCAAATTAATATTAGATGAAACCTATATTACATGTGGGACAGTTGCATACCCTGCCCCATGTAAACAAATCTGGTTATGCAACCTTTTTTTCCCCTCCTTTCTGCCAGGGAGGAAAAGGCTTTCTCTTTGAATACTGCAGGAGAAATTATAGGAAAAGAGGAGAAGCTGGAAACAGCATAGCCAGAGAAGAAACTAATATTGCTCTCCTGTCCCTGATTTAAGTTTCAATCTATAAAAACCTGGAAAGTCTGGTGAAGCAAGCCATCAAACATAGGTGTGACAGAATAAGATGTCCTTATTGGGAAGAATTCCAAACCATCTCAAGGATTTTGGGGTGTTTTCTTTCCCTTTCTTCCAAAATCATGCCACCTGTCAAATAGATGCTAAGGAGCCTGATGCCTAATTAGGACAACTGGGAGCAGGCACATATCCCTTTTGATGAAAATATACAAAGTGGCCAGATCTCATAAGCGAAGGAGTAGTTGATGAATGCTGATAGGATTGTAGTTGTGCTGGTGGAGATAAATTTAGCTCCAGATGGAGGAGGAAATTCCAGCTGAGGTCTGGAAGGTGCAAGCAAGATTAGAAAGAGAGGACTACAGAAAAGACCTCAGGTGGAAAAAAATGGAAAGGACTAATTGGAAATCAGTGAAGAAAATGTTACTAAGTTGCAGAGATTGAAACTGCTGAATCTGTCTAGTGGACTGAGCACATCAAGAGAAGTTATGTTAGAGGTGAACTATATGTATCGGAATGAAGAAGCAGTCAAGAAACTATAAAAAAAAGATGAAGATTTGAATAGAACGTATTGGTCCTTTTTCCATACCAACCTGGAAATGAACCATGAGCAACTCAGCAATAATTCATGCAATTTTTCTAGCTACATCTGATCAAAGAAAAGGATGCTATGTAACAGACATTTCTAGGAACATTTTTCCATAGTATTGATGCAGTTTTGAAGAAATGCATCTCAAAAAATTATAGAAGTGCTAAATTAATTCAAAGTGTATTTTGGTATCAGTCAATGTTTTATTTTAAAATGTGAATTCTTCCTCAGCCTTATTGTTCAATAAAGATATATGGTGTAAAACAGGGGTACCCAACCACTGGGTCCCGGACTGGTACCAGTCCGTGGATCATTTTGTACCGGGCCACAAAGAATGAATAATCATGATTAAAATATATATAAAAATATGTTTTTAGTAAAGAAATAGTGAAGAAGCCCTTTACTATTGGTTACTATTGGAAGAATTGATTTTGCCGGTCCTTGAAAAAGTGTTTCTGCATAAAACTGGTCCTTGGTACAAAAAAGGTTGGGGACTACTGCTGTAAAATATGCTACATGTAATGAACAATCCTTCCCATTTCTCTACCCCCTCCACCTGGTTATATTAAGTAGAATTATTTTTAAAATTGTATATGCCCGAATTTTCCTGTGATTTGTTTTCTTTTTAAATGAGATTGCAAACTGATTTAGAAAGAAAAAACAAACTGAACCTAAGACTGGAATATTCAGCAGTGGCTACACTGGTTGGAATCTAACAGTTATTATATTCAAAACCTCTGAAGGATACTACATTGCCGACTTGTGCCTCAGAAAAATGGAATTTATTTGCATATTCTAATGTGATTTCCAAACATTTTCTGACAGCCTATACAATGTACTGCCAAAGGCAAGAGTGTCCTGTTTGTTTTGTGGCTCAAAATGGAAGGGAAAGTAACAGCAATTATAGTGTTGTTGTCTTGCAGCAATCAAGCAGAAAGGCTTTATTTAATCAACCACTTCACTGACCAGAAGGTGCAATCCAAACATGATAATAGCTGAGTGACATAACTGGCAATACCCTTATTGTTTTTATGTTCCAAATGGATTGTTTGCCTCATTACATATACACATTGATCTTGGCTATTTGAAAGTTTATTCATTTATTTTATTTATTATTTGATTTGTCAATTGCTTACAAGATAATAAGTATAAGTATATATATGGTTATAAATAAACGAAATGGGTACATATATGAAAAATAAAAGAAACAATAGGACAGGGATGGTAGGCACGTTGGTGCACTTATGCACGCCCCCTACAGACCTATCTAGGAAAGGAAAAAAAAAAGTGGTCGTAAGTCAATAGTAGACAGTCTTAAGGTTTAAAGTTTTTGGGGATTTGGGGAAGAAACCACCATATCAGGTAGAGTATTCCAGACGTTGACCCACTCTGTTGCCTGAAGTCATAATTTTCCTGCAATCCATTTTGCGTGCTGATTGTACCTTCGAGTTTGTATCTAAATGTGTGCTCTTGTTGTTTGTTCATGGATTGAACAGCTTGAAGTATTCAATTGATAGGAAAGTCATTGCCAATATATGATTTTATATACCGATACTTAGGTCAGACCGAAGATTGGCGTATTCAAGACTTTTCTACGGTCTGAGAATTTTAAAGTCTGTGCATAAGGATTATTCTACAATGAGATAGAGGAGTGCGAGAACTCTTCTCTGTGAAATATTTCTGGACTTATCGTTCAACTGTGCTAATATCAGGATACGGTTAATTGTGGGGTTCCACACTGATGAGCTAGTATTCGAGTATTGGTCTTGCAAAATGTTTTGTAATGCTCCAGTAGTAGGTGATATTACACAGGAGAAAAAGCTTACATAGGATTTTAGGGTGAACAACTCTTAATGCCTTTTGGCTATGTAGCTACGGTGAGACTTTCGCACTTAGATCATTACGGATGAGTATTCCAAGGTCCTTTACAGAGCTATGGAATCATCAACAAGATTCTTAAACTATTCAGCTTTGTATTTTATTTTCTGAATTTTTTGTGCCAATATGTAAGACAGCATGCATTTATTTGTTGAGATTTGAAGTTGCCTTTGTTTTGAACCATTTCTGATACATTAGTCAGATCTTTTTTGAAGCGGCGCAGTATTGTACTGTGGTATTGCAAACAGCTTTACATCAATCAAAGCGAAGAGACACGAGTTGCTCTTAATATGATCACAGAGGTCATTTATGTAGAAGTATAAGACAGAGTTGGTCCCAGAACACTGCCTTGGCGGACACCACTATTGAACAGGTACAGAATTATTAATAGGACACTCCCAATTTTGACTCATTGTTGTCGCTGTTTGACAGAAATGCTTCTATCAGTTATGCAGTTGTCCCAGAGATACCATAAGATTTTAGTTTTTAGGCAGTAGTTTGTTTGTGTACCATGAATCAAAGGTTTTAATACAGAAACTATGTAGATTTTACTTGTTCTATTGCTTTGCCGCTGATCGAGTTGTAGTCCATATTTTTTTGCCAAATGTTAAGGAGTTGCAGATTACAGGATAGTTTTTTTCTGAAGCCAGATTGTTTGTTGGAGAGTAAGTTGTTTGTCTCTTAAGTGGAGGATAATGGATTGGTTAATAATTGATTCCATGACTTTACAGGTGACGAAAGTGACAAAGACAAAGTGTTTGTCTTTGGATCTGAACACATTGATCAATGGTCAATTAACAGCAGAATCAAGGAGAGGATATAGGAAAACATATCTACTTTGAAGGATAAAATTCGAATTAGTGAACAGATAAATCTTAATCAAAGATCTGATCAGAAAAAACAAGATTGTTCACACAGCATCATAGGTCATTGATGTTTGTCTCAAACAAGTGGAGGATTTTAGCGGCAGACTTTCCACTGAAGAAATATTGTTTGCTATGGTAAGCTCATATATACAGATTTTTTTTAAAAAAAAATGCAGTTGATGATAATAGTCTTTACCACTGATATAATATTTTTCATCTCCTCAGAACCTCTTTTCATTTTCCCAGGACCAAATGAACATGAGGACAAGGATTAGAATCAGGATTGCTGATGTTCCTGAAGCTTCCAGTTTTTTGATAATGTAACATAATATTTAACATGGTGCCATAGAGGTAGTTCCTCAACTTATGAATACAATTGAGACCAAAATCTCTGTTGTTAAGTGAGGTGATGGTTAAGTGAAACAACCTTTTTTGCTGCAGTTATTAAATGAATCACTGTTGTAGTTCAGACAATAATGCAGTCATTATTTGAATCTGGCTTTGCTCTTCCCCACTGATTTTACTTGTCAGAAGCCAGCTGGGAAGGATGACCCCAGGATGTCAGCATAACAATGTACTGGTTGCCAAGCACCTGAATTTTGATCATATAACCTTGGGACTTCTGACAGTTGTTCAATCTGAGATCTGGTGGTAAGTTACTTTTTTCAGCACTGTTGTAGCTTTGAACAGTCACTAAATGAATGGTTGTAAATTGAGAGTTACCTGTATTCACTAGAGTAGTAATATATTTTTATTATTTTATATGGTTTCCATATCCTTTGGGGTCTGCCAGACCATTGACATGTCCCCACATCCTTCCAGTGTGGGACTCAATTTTTTTTTACTACTAGTTCTGTGAGTGTGGCTTGGTGGGTGTGGCTTGGTGGGCATAGCAGTGGAAGGATACTGTAAAATCTCCATTCCCTCAGAAGTGATGAAACGGGCCCATTTTTCAGTTTCCAAAGGCTACAGAGGCTTCTCTTGAGCCCCCGGGATGGCGAAAATGACTTCCCCCAGGCTCTAGAAGCCCTTTGGAGGGTGAAAATGGGCACTTCTGATATTTCCGGAAGGCCCATTTTTCGGCCTCCTGATGCTGCAGAGGTTTCCCTCGAGCCTCTGGGAGGGTGAAAAGGGCCTGAAACAGGCTGAAAATCAGCTAGGAGGTGCACAGATGTGTAGTGCAGGTCAGGGGGCAGGGGGGTGTTGTGCACGCATGTGCAGGGGGGCAGGATACATTGCATTCTGGGTGCCAGCCCATACATGCGCTGTAGGCCCACCACAACAAAAAGCCTTCACAACCATATACCATTTCAGAGAAATGGATGTCCAATTTCTTCTTAAAAACTTCCAGTGATGAAACATCCATAACTTCTGGAGGAATGTCATTCCACTGATTAATTGTTTTCAGTGTCGGGGAATTTATCTTAGTTCTCGGTTGGTTCCCTCCTTGATTAGTTTGCATCTTTTGCTTCTTGTTCTGCCTTCAGGGACTTTGGAGAAGAGGTTGATACCCTACTTCTTGGTAGCAGTCTCTTCAACATTAGAACAGTGCTATTTTGATGGATAAGAAGCTGCTGAGATCCAGGATTGTTTCTATCTCACTTTTCTGTAATAGGAACCTTAGTGACCTTGGATAATATGTTAGCTAAATTATCCTGCTTGGTCTATGAAAAATTCACAAGATTTTCTATTCTAAAAAGTTCAGATAGCCTAGTAATGTGAACAGGCAGCACCTGGACTTTGATGGTTCTTGGGATCTTAATCAGTCCTGACAGGCCTGGTCAGCCAACTGTATGTTATTTCCTTACTCTCTCCTTCATATGAGGTGGATATAATATTTATTTATTCATTTGTTTGTTTGTCAAACATGTACAAGATAACAAGTATGACTATAAACAGGAACAAACGAAGTAAATAAAGATAAATGTAGACAGTCTGAAGTTGAACCTGTGAGGGGTTGAGGCTGTAACAACAGAGTTGGATAGGGTGTTCCAGGCATTGACCACTATGTTGCTGAAGTTGTATTTTCTGCAATCGAGTTGGAGCGGTTTATCTTGAACTTGTATCAGTTGTTTTCCCATGTATTACTGTGATTGAAGCTGAAGAAGTCATTAATAGGCAAGATGTATATTGCATGAACATCGGGAATATATCCTTTTGAAGACAATGTAGCCATATGCTGGGAGAAGGGAAAAAAGCACTGTTACCTGTTTAACTTACTTAATATAGAAACTCTTATGATGGTATTTTTTTAAAAAAATAGGAGTATCACAAGTGGACTATCACTTCTCCGGAATGGAGAAACTTGTCTGCAATGCTCATATTGGTATATGAATGTTTTGTTCAATCTGAGTAGAAATAATAGTTTGTTAGGTTTTTTTAACAGGCATTAGGAACTGTCAGATATTTGGAGAATTGTTTGTGTTTTCAGGATGTCTAATTATCATTCCTTCCAATCGCCACATTTGATTTAGCTGGCCATCTCCTTCCTTTATAGTAGGCATATAGGAGATAGAGCTTAGATTTCAGAGTCATATTTAATTTGCTATGGGATATCAGAACATAATTTGTTATAATCCAGTAATATCAGTCAATTAGGAAAAATGGAGCAATAGCAATATTTTCCAACAGAAGGAAATAAAGATACACT